>CAJVPP010002969.1:0-12988 GCA_910592005.1 Funneliformis mosseae
TTAATGTATAATTATTTTAAACAAAAATTAGGAATAAAATAATATTAGTTGGTAATGATAAATAATATAAATCATGTAATTATTGTCCAATAAAATTCATTTCACGTGACTGTATTATAGGCCAAAGAATTTGGCCATAAAATAAAAAAGTGGTAGCTTTAGACCGTTCGCACCATAGTTAATAGATTATCAAATATTCTACTAAATACAAGATTTTAAAATTTATACTTAAAATTTTTAATAAAATATTATTTATCTCTAAATCATATAAAGCTTTAAATATGCTAAACTTTTCAAAATTTTATTATTTTATATAAAAAATCAATCTCTTTAGAAAAATAATTCATCTGCTACTTTAACTCTCTTTGCATTCAATTGTTTAACATTCTGTGTAATTATATTTTTTATTCTTTATCAAATTTAAATTATACAATAGTTGACATTTTCATTGTTTTAGACTTTTTTAATACTAGATTTATTAATATTTTCAAATAAATTTTAGCTAATAGAAAGTTTAGTTTTGATTATTGTAATTTTTGATTCATATTTAGATAAGTTTTAAATAGCTCTTCAACTCTCTGCTGATGAATTATTAAACATCAAATTCGATTTTTTATAAAGTCATATAAATAAGGATATTCATAGAAATTAGAGTTTTGATTTTGAGCATAGTGAATAAATTTTTCCTGAATGTCAAATCTGTTAAAACATCATATATGTATCTCTACTGTATACATTAATGTCAATACTCCAATGCAATGGTTGTTCCGAAGGACATGAGTGAAATGCATAATTTTTTTGCGGAGCGGACTAATTACCTTGCCAAAGCATTTAGCCATCGTCACCAATGGTAACTGATGATTATGGCTCTGTTGAATTCCATAACATGCCGAAACAAACTCGTGACAAGTGACTCTCTTATTGTCACAAAATAATATCAACTCTGAGAGAACGTTTGCTATGCTATATATTCGGGCCCTATTAATACGTAGTTACAAGACACATCCAGAGATAAATATAATTTAGCTCGGTGGGAGATTCGGTTGTTACGTCATCTTCTGGTTCATGAGAAGCCCATTCTCTATTTGTTCACACTTCAGCCTTTTCTTCCTGACTTCCCGGGATAGCCTCTTCATTGCTGGTACTTCTGACGTGATGTCTTACCAGTAGACACGTTCATGACTTGCTTCGAACAGTGGGATAAGAAAAAAAATAATTCAATTATACAGGAATGTTTCCAGTATGAAACAACTAATTTGCTCGCAGTAAAAAAAATTTAGATCGTATTAAAAAGTTCTTGTAAATCACTAATAGAAAAACTTTATTTTTCGGCAACCTGATAATTACGGCAACCAATTTAGTCAGCGGAGTAATTTTTGCTTAGGTTTTTTTTTTTAACGAGAATCTACTAAAATTAATGCTACTGCTTTCACCACTAAAATTATAATAAATTAGATGCTAGTATGCTACACATTACAGAAATTAACAGCTAATATTAACTTTCTCGAACCCACTGTCATAACGACAAATACCGAAGTGATAAACTCGCGATTATTTTGATGATCATCTTTTTTTAAATTGCGAACGTAATTGAGGAGTTGTTCACGGGCCCCATTGTAAATTTATCTCATGGTTTTGCCATTGTCAAATTTCTCCAAATTGTCACACTTCAATTGGAGTACATCTTTTCTTGACATTGCCTCAAACTTTGTATGCTTTTCGCTTCATCACTTCCCAGCTAGAATTATTACCTGATTCTGAAATACAATTCAAAATAATAGTAAGCATAAAGGAGCTTACGAAAGATGGTACCGAGAATGTGAAAACATACCTTTGATTGCAGGTCCAAGAAGTTGACCCTTTTGTTCTTGAACTCGAAAATGAAACGATTCTGCTTTGAATTTTCGGCAGATTTGATCTCAACTATCAAGAGGTCAGCATAAAGGGAATCTTTTCGTCTTGAAATCATATACTTGATGAGGCTAATAAACAAATAATAATGTTCAACGTGAATAACATAAACTGAAGAAAAAAAAGTACAAAAGTCAGATTTTTTCATCGAAATCTTTACATTCCACAATCATCAAAGATTAGATTTTCGCCTCTAGGCGCTCATAAGTTTGCGTAAAGGATCTCAACCCTATAAATATACTTACTTTATTTATTGAACACAATAATAACAAATAACCATTAAATATAACAAAGAAATACCGGTTGTTTTAGTTCATCCGGTAATTCGTGGTCATAACGTTTAATAGGGCAGAAAGTTCCTCTGCAGGTAATTCAATTACTTTGAATATGGATTTATCACTTTGCCTAATGATA
This sequence comes from Funneliformis mosseae, assembly GCA_910592005.1. NCBI lineage: Eukaryota > Fungi > Glomeromycota > Glomeromycetes > Glomerales > Glomeraceae > Funneliformis > Funneliformis mosseae. Next base: position 2,326 of record CAJVPP010002969.1, read on the forward strand.
AAAATTGTTTAAGGAAATTTTTTTAAAAATAAAATGAAATAAAATCATACAATACAAGCTTATACTTTTTGTCCCAGATATTTAATTTTAGGATCCTTGAAACATAGTGATTGCAACTGTTTTTGAACGCTAAATGTCTTGCTGGCCTTTGCTTTAATCTTATCAATCAGCACTCTTTTTTTATCTAAAGCCGCTTTTCATTCCTTGTTCTTCAATTGTCAACAAAAAGCAAATCTTGACCCGAAGCTTCGTATCTTGCTATTCGTCCGACTCTATGAATATATGTTTCTGCATTTTCTGGAGCGTCTGCTTGTAATAATTAGATTACCCAATCAGCAGCGGGAAATCCAACCTCTTGCTACAATATCAGTAGCAAACAAATATGCAAATTTCATCGAAGAAAATTTTCTAATTTATTGGTTTGCTTTTGTTTGCCATGCAAGTGAAGTAATGGAATTCCTGGATGCAATTACAAAAAGTTTCATACACAAATCGAACCTAAGATGGGGGATAGATTAAGATTTAATAAGAAAATGCGAAATTAAAATTTTTTATTTTTCTTTTAAAAGAAAAGAAATCTCACCTGCTTGCAACTGGATAAGAATACAAGAGCTCTCACTTGTAAATGAGATTTAATAAATGAATATAAGACATCCAATTTTTGCGTAATTCACAAACTAAATAATGTTGTGATAAATTAATTGGCGTGCTATGTTTTGACTCTTCAACTATAGAAATCCTTTAATGCAATAAAATATGAATATTAATAAAATAGTTGTTAAATGAAGTTTATTTTATAAAAATCTGATTTATAAATACCTGAAGGCTAAATCTTTAATAGATTTTGTTTGGTGGAGGAAAATAACAAAGTCTGTTGCTATTTTGGTAAATTTTCAATGATGGTGTTTATAGTCTTTTCACGATCCGCCTCAATTAATTAAAAGAAAGTTACACCTAACATTTTGAAGAGTTGTTACTAACCTAATACTTGGAGATTATCGCATTTGAAGTTTACAGTTTGATCCATATGTTGCAATAAGCGTCCAGGGGTACAAATGAGAATGTTCATCCTATTTATACGTTCCTGTAATTTGATTAAACAAGGTTATTTAAAAAGTGTTACCAATTCTCGTGTTGGCCTGGCAAAAAAGCCCCATCCAGCTTCAAAGTTCATCTAGTAAATTGTAAAATAACTTACCCTCTTTCTCTTACTATTTAAAAACTTTTGTGTAAAATTGCGAAGTTCCGAAGAATCATATCTCTTAAGGATAAATAAATAATAGAGGTTTGAGAAAAATTTTTTCACCCGCCGGTGATACAAAGCTAGGAATCGGCAAATTTTGATGCAAATTTCAAGAAATATGATTGGCTGAAATTTATATCGGATTTTGCATTAGCAAAAATAAGGGGTGTTCAAATCAGTGTATGAAATTCCAGCCAAATGCTTGATGCGCAGTGCGCAAAAAAAAATCACGTGCAATTTGCGGAAAATCAACCCAATTTGCGCACTTGCGCAAATATTTTCAAATATGTTTTTGCGCAGAATTTATAAAAAAAAATAAATAAAAATAAATTATACTATTAAATCAGATAAACCAATATTTATTTGATAATACCATATAGTTAAAAAAAAAAAAGTCCAAAAATGTTCACTAATTATAAATTTACAACCCAATTTACAAATTTACATTGAAATAGAACGGGATAATTGTGCCCAATGATTATATGCCGCCTCAAAATCAAACGAATATAGTGATGGACCATTAATTAAGATATTTAAATGAAAATTAAGTGTTTCCAATTTCATCTTATTTCATAATTTGTTTTTAATTAAGTTTTGACGCGAAAAAACTCTCTCTACCGAAGCATTAGAAAGCGGAATTATTAAAATAATATGAATGATTTTTGAAGTATTAGGATATAAAGAAGAAAATTCTGTAATTGAAAAAATTCTGAACCATTGCTCAACAAATTTAAATTCTTTAAAATTAGCTATGAATTGTCGTACAACTATCTATTTCCTTTCTAATTCTTTTTTATCAATTATTGGTTTATAAACATTACCATCTTGATCATCCTTTTGGTTACCATAAAATTCTCCAATAATTTCAATCTCCTTTTTGCCATATCGATTAATTAAGGTTTGAATTAAAGGTAATTGTTGTGCATCAAAAATCTGCATTGCATGATGAAAATCAGAATCAGGAAATCTTTTTTCAATATTTCGAATTATAGATAGGGAAAATTGTGAAAAGGAGTTTGAAATCGAATTTAATGATAATTGATTACTTTCAACATATTCAAGTAAATGTTTGTCATATGTTGGTGGTGTGTCATCATTCCCAATAAATATTGTTTGAATCACAAGAATTGTGAAATTTAGATGATAATGCACATCAGATAGCGTAATAAAATCCTCTTAAAATACTTTGATTAATCGTTATAAGACATCAAAAAGGTCAGCCAAAAATTTTGTTGCTAAAATAAAATTCAGATCTAATTTTCTAACAATTTTTTCACTAATTCAGATTCATTACCATCGACAAGAATATCTGTTTGTAAAAATGTTATAACAGAGTTCAGAGTTTGATACAAATTAGAGACAGTTTGTGATAACGACAGCTATCATGTTAAAACTAATTTTAATATAGCAAGTCTAGGATCATCATTATCATCAGCTTGGATCATGCGCAAATTTTTCAATCAATTATAAAATCTACTAAAATAACTATATAGCCTTTTTAAAGTAGATTCGTATTCTCTGAAATAAGGTATATCTTTTGCTAAATCTTAACCAACAAATGCAAATCGATATGCTATACAATGAATCACAATCATAAATGAATTTTTATTTTTTAATTTTGTCATTACTCCATTATTTTTTCCTGAAAAAAAAAGAAAATGTAAATATATATTTAAAAAAAATAAATCATAAATAAATAAATCATAAATAAATACATCATAAATAAATAAATCATAAATAAATCATAAATAAATTATAAAACTTACCTATCATTACAGATACTCTGTTACTTCTTATATGATATAAAGGCTAAAATGATATACCTTTTGCATTTAAAAAAATCTCAATATCTCTCATAATTGAATTTGCATTACATTTCTCTAAATTTATCATACCAAGGTATCGCAAAATTGGCTCATTTCTTACCATATGTTTGCTTATTATCACCAGATATTTATCAATAGTAATTGTGGTACTTTCATCTAAAAGAATACTTTATCTAATACTTTTATTGATTTCTTCTATAATTTGACATTTAATTATATATGAAATCAATTCAATAAAGTTAAGTCCATCCTTAGGATTTTTATATGTAGCATAATTAGAAGAAGTAGAAGTTAAAGATAATGTTTGTGAATATAAAGGAGGTGGTGAAACTTTTGTAAGCGGTGTTTGATAATTAATTTCATTATAATTTTTTATTCAATATTTTACAAGATTACTAAAATTGGAATATATATTAAGTGCTAAATTTTATTTTGAACAAAAATATGTATTTCTCATTAATGCGATAATTTTTGATTTTTCTATTCCCAATTATATTACAAATCCAATAATTATATTTGATTAATTTATATTATTTCTTAATTTTGAAATTGAAATATGCGTTTCAGTTTTATATGATTATCAAGGTAATCTTTTTTGAATTTATTACAACCTTTTGTAAAAATATTGTTTACTTTTCTCTCCTTACATTAAATACAATACATAAAAGAGTTTCTCTTCTCATTCTCTCTTTTTACTAACCATAGATATATTTGTGACCATTTTAGATCCCAATCATTTCATTCTTTTTTATATTTTTTATTTAGAATTTTTTTATCTGATTTAGAAGAAGTGCAGCAAGTTGTTCAATATTGTCACTTTCTTTACGCTTTCCTTTTAAGTTATTTGTACTTTGAAAATAATTTTTCATTTTATGAGAAAGATAGTAATTTGATTATCTTTTTTGATCTATCTTTATATGCCATTTAATTGCCTAATTAGACAATTGTTAAGGGAAAAAATATTTGTGCAATTTGTAAAATTAGCTTAAAACTTGCAGAAAATTTGCGTAATTTGTGAAATTTACGCAAAATTTGCAGAAAATTTGCATAAAATTTGCGCAAAAATTTAAAAACTAGTTGCGTAATACACAGATCATGATTATGTGTAATTTGCAAAAATTAAAAGTAAGTTGCGCTCTGCAAATTTCGCAAATAGATTTCATACACTGATTCAAATTCTGATGGATAGTTTTTTAGTACACTCAAAATTAGCTAATCAAATCTGATTTTCAAGTTTGCATCACATGCATTAGTTTTTTTGTTGGTGTATTTGATGCACTAAAATTTGCATCAACTAAAATTGAACAAGTCTATAGCAGGTATAGTTGATGCAAAATTTTTAACAGCCTTAGCCAATTACAAAATGTTTACTTAATCAAATTTGTAAAATACTTATTTTTAAAAATACGATTTCATAAAAATACATCAAAATATATATCAATTTTATTCAATTTCATATACTAAAAAAATAATAATTGATTGGTTAATCATAAGTGCATCAAATTTTACATCAACTAATTTTGAATATCCTTACCATAGAGTAATTTTTATAAAGTTACGCTAAATCTTATCTCAGTTAATAATATGTAAAACCTGTTTTAAACCTGTTAAAAAAAATACTACAAAAATGTGAGTTGTTAAAAAGGTTAGACAAACTTCATATTCTATTGAGAAGAAAAGGAAAGTTTGTTAATTATACAGAACTACATGATAAATGTGCAGTAGTACAGTCAGGGAATATACCAAATATATCTAGATGATCATTTCTTATTATAATAATAAATTTGCTAATCAGAATATTCTAGATTACTCAAAAGATGATTGGTTAAAAATTTAAAAATTAAAATTTATTATTAACTGCGAAATTCTGATAATTTATTTATAATAAATGTAATAAAAAAATAGATTAAGAAGCTATTCTATTATTTAAATATGTATTTTGTATATATATTTATAATAAATAATATATATATTGAAAATATAAAAATTGAAATTAAATGGTTGAAGAAATTGATATTGAAAATAAATGCTTAAGAAATAAATATTAGAGAAATTGCAATATTACTGTCAGAAAAATTAATAAAAATAATTAGTCATTAAATGTATTATTTGCACTAAATGTATGCTTTATATTTTGTAGTATATTTAACAATTTACCTTATTTTTTTGATTTCAATCTGAGATATTTTTTTTAAGTATCTTCACAAAGTTGTTTAAGAAGGATTTTGATTTTTAATAAGATTTTAGCTTAGACATATTTTCTTTATTTTATTATGCATCTGCTTTCTATTTTGTAATTAATATTAGCTTAAAAAGAGAAGATGATTTTTTATTAATAAATACTTCAATAATAAAATTTTGTCAAACCTGTTTTGCTAAATATGTAAAGTTTTTTAATTATTTACTCAATTCATGATATTCTCCTAGACTTTAACAAACAGTTTTTGCATTTATTGGATTGGTAAATTTAAAGTTTCTCAAATGAATTCAGAATTTTTAACATTCCATAATTAATTCTGACTGAGTTCTTAGTTCTGATATTTAAAGATCATTATAATTAATTAAGTTAAATAGATTATTTCTAAGCTCAAAAACTTTTTGAAATTACACGCAGTAATTTTTTAATGATAATATTATAGGATAGAAGGTATTAAAGCTTTCAAAGCCTTGTTTACTTTCTCAATAATTGCATCTAATCCTTAATGTTGTTCATAAATGTCTGATATAAATACAACACAATTTTTCTCTATAGTCTCACATATTTCTGGATGAAGCCACATCAATTGAACTTCATCAGTAACCTCTATTAAGTGATAAATCAGATATCATCTTATAGACCAAATTGGAGAAAATGATCTTCTAGCAGCTTTTTTTAAGAATGAATTATTAGTTCTTATATCTTTTTGATAATTGATGATTACTTGAAAATAAACAAATATTTGCTTATATTTTATCTGATAAAGTGGGTCTTATTATTCTTTAACCCAGATAAGGTATCCTTCAACCAAAGAATTAGAATGGCTTTTTACATATAGCCACATGAGCTCTATTGTTATTACCTGACGATATATGCTACAGATAGAATCTCAAGATTTGTGATGATTTATATACTTTTTAAAATACGCAAGCTAATTTTTTATCTGATAACCTTAACATAATGCAAATTGCTTCAAGTCTATTTCCCTAATTATTAATATAAAAAATAAAGTTTATCAATAAAAAATTATGCTTTTTTAATAAAAAACAAATTTACCAGTTTAACTCAATATATGCTCAAAGCATATTCATCTCCTCATATAACTGCCCTAGTATAAGAATCAACTAAGGGAATTTCTCTTTAAACTTGATAGTATGATGATATTGGACACCATCACAAATTACTACAACTCACTTATGACTTCCATCCTTAATATCAGATACTGTTTCTAAATGAAGAAGAACCTTTTAACATTTACAATTAAATTAGGGTTAATATTGATTAGATCAGAAATATAAATTTCAGGAGTATTAACTCTTTATTCAATAATTAGCTGCTGAGTAAAGCTTATTCTAAGAACAGAAAAATACTACTTAATTCATCACTAATGCTATAAGATTTAAAAATAAGCGACTTGCTTTGCTAATCAATCAAGCTATTTTTAACTGCCTTTTCATTTAAATTTTAGCTAATGTTGGCAATCATTCTTTACATTTCAGATATGTTTGCTTTTAATTCTCAATATTTTTTTGATTGCAATTAAAACACTCTTTCATAGCGGTAATATTAGTCATTATTGCTATAAGAAAATCAATAGTATTAATAAAAGCTAATTTTTCTTCATATAGTAATTTAAGAATCTTAGAAAGGTAAATATGCAATTCTTTATTGATAACTTTTTGCTTTAAAAGGTTGACATTAAAAAGTTCTTCATATTGCAATCTGTTTAAAGAAGAATGTAATCAAGGTGAGTTAGTACTTTGAATTTTATTTTGCGATTTTATATTAAAAGCAACAAAATTAGTAACAATATAAAAATCATTGCATTAAACTCTCGATCAAGATAATTTTTTTGTTCTCTTTGTTCATTGTTAAATACAAGAAATAAGAAGCATTCAGGCAGTTTTTCTTCATATTCTGACAATTTTTCTAATCACTTTTGGAATTGATAGTAACTTTTAGAACTAGTAATATGATTATCAATACTGATAATCTTTTTTGATCGTGTAATAGAATACTTAATGGCTGAAGTGACAAGGTGGATTTCTAATACATATTCCTTATGCTGTGTTTTATATATTACGTCAACTGCAACAGCAGTTTTAAAAAGTTTTGTTTGACTTAAAACATTGTTATATTGATTATTTTAAATTAGCATTTCAATAAACTTGATAATGACCTAATTCCATTTATTAAGCTATTCATAGGGAGTATATACCATGAGACTTTTTACTGTAAACCTATTATTATCTCTAATCAATGATTCTATATCATTGAATAATGCATCACGTTTTACTTTTATTATTTTAATAATTAAATCAATATGTTTTTGTTAATTACTAAATCATAAATTCTATTGTTCAATAAGATTATTGTTCTCTTTGTATTATTCTTCATATAAATTTTGAATCTTATTTGTATAATCATGAGCTTTCTGCAATCTTTGTTTTAATTCTTATATATCATTGCTTTAATCTTCTAAATACTTCTAAATGCTTCTACAATTATAAAATTTGATTATTAAGTTCAATTACTAATTATAATTTCTGTTGAATTTCTAGGTGACTAGCTTTTAGAAGATTTTTAGTTGTTTCAAGCTTAACTATAATGTCAGAATGATTAATGCTAATTTCTTCCTCAATATCTAATTGGAGTCGCTTATTTTTTGATTAGAATCTATAAGAAAATGGTAAAATTGATTAGTGACAATGATTTGATTATAATGTCTTTTGCAAATTGAATAAAACTTTAAAGAAGAATAAAGGCTAATAAGTTTAGGAAGATAATTATAGTATTATGCAAGCCACTTAGCTGTTTTTTGGGTCTTAGCATTCTGCCAGATTTATGATTTTTCATTTTACAGGCTTTTAATCTAATTTCACTATAACTATCAATTAGAGTTCTGAATGAATTGAGTTAACTCACGAGTTAGATAAGCTGAGTTAAGTTTAAATCAAGTTAAGTTTATGTTTTTTTGACTTGATGATTTGCGAGTCAAGCCAAATTCAAGTTGAATTAAATATTTAACTCGATTTGATTTAAATTTGACTTGATTCGAATTGACTTAAGTTAACTCGGTAGACTTGAACGATAAAAAAATTGTTTAAGAAGAATGATAAGATATCGTTTGACTTGAATAATAAAAAATCATTCAAGAAAAATTATTAGAAATCATTTGACTTGAATGATAAAAAAATCATTCAAGAAGAACGATAAGAAATTATTCAACTTGGACGATAAAAAATCATTCAAGAAGAATAATAAGAAATCATTTGACTTGAACGATAAAAAAAATCGTTCAAGAAAAATAATAAGAAATCATTCAATTTAAATGATAAAAAAAATCATTCAAGAAGAATAATAAGAAATCATTCAACTTGAAAGATAAAAAAATCATTCAAGAAGAACAATAATGAATCATTCAACTTGAATGATAAAAAAAATTGTTTAAGAAGAACAATGACAAATTGTTTAACTTGAACGATAACAAATTGTTCAACTTGAACGATAAAGTAATTGTTCAAGAAGAACGATGATGAATCATTTAACTTGAACGATAAAAAAAATTGTTTAAGAAGAACGATGACAAATTGTTCAACTTGAATAATAACAAATCATTCTACTTGAATGATAAAGAAATCATTCAATAAGAATGATAACTAATTATTTGACTTGAATAATAAAAGCAATCGTTCAAGAAGAACGATAACTAATCGTTCGACTTAAACAATAAAAGCAATCATTCAAGAAGAATGATAATTAATTGTTCGACTTGAACAATAAAAACAATCATTCAAGAAGAACGATAACTAATCATTTGACTTGAACAATAAAAGCAATTGTTTAAGAAGAATGATAATGAATCATTCGCTTTCTCCCTTTTTTTCCTCCCTCCTAATCTTTTCATTTTTTTTACTATTATTTTTCAAAATCGAATTGAGTTAAAATCAAATCGAGTCAAATTGAGTCAAGTTTAAAATTTATATAATTCAAATTAAATCAAATTGAAAGATTTTATAAAATAAATTTGACTTGATTCAATTCGAAAAAAGAGAGTTGAATAGAGTTGATCTATAAATTCGACTCAACTCGACTTATTCAGAACTCTACTATTAACTAAACCTGAAAAAATACATGAAAGATCTTTTGCTTTTAGCTTTTGATAAGCAAACACTACAAAAAAAAATTATTTAAAATGCTAGATTAGTTGACAAAAAATATGCTATATACTTTTCATTTAATTAACAAATTGCATGCAAATTTCTTCTTTTGAGGTCTCATTTACTTTTTCAAGAATGATTATTTCTGATTATTAAAACTAGAAATCTTTTACTATTAATCTATATGCTATTTAAGCTACAACGAAAATTTGAAAAAAAAAGAAATGATTATTGATAATATTCATATAACAGCCAATCAAACTTCAAGGATTTTTAGTAGATCATTCTAGAACTCGTTTCCTTATTTGGTATATTTCCTAACTGTAGTAAATCACTTTAATCTTAATATTAGTATAGTTAGACATTGGATTAGAGCAAACAAGAACTGAACAACTAAAATAAATAGTAAAAAAAAGAAAATTGGTTTCAACCAAAAGGCTTTATATCTTGAAGTTAAAAAAGTTTTATATAATTGGATTATTAGATAATAAAAACAAGAATTAGCTGTAAATTACTTAATAATACAAAATAAAATGAAGAAAATTTTAAGTGAACTAAGTATAACAACTATTTATAATTTAATAAATAATTTTAAAGTATCACTTAGCTGGTTATGTAAATTTTTGAAAAGGCATAGACTGATATTATGCTGATATGTAAAAATATCTCAAAAATTCTCAGAACATACTAAAAAATTGCTAAAGAATCTTAATGGATTTGTTACCAAACTTAGTCTTTTAAAATACGTGATATTTATAATATAGACAAAACATATTTGGTTCAATATAGCAGATAATTTTATAGTAAATTAAAGAGTGAAAAATAATATATGTTTATAGAATAGAAAATAAAAAAATCAATTTACAGTTATTTTTATATATACTGCTGATAAATTTTTGAAATCTTATCTTTGTTTATATATTTAAGTAAGTTTTGTAAATTTTATAGCTTTTTAATTTTACTAGATTTAAATTTACTAATAAGATAAAATCAAATTATTTCTTATTTGCATATTTAAAGAAAAGAAATTGGCATGTGATAAAAAAAATTTCCTTTTAATGTTGTTATACGAGTCAATTACAAAGTCTACTGACTAAAAAGTAAACTTCAACACATATAGCAACGTTTTAGGTATCTGAAGGATAACAATTTATGTTAATAATTCTAAAGTCTTGTTGGCGTCAATAGAATTATCAAAGTAAATCACTACAATCAATGTATTTGTTTATATGAGAGA
>CAJVPP010002970.1:0-12978 GCA_910592005.1 Funneliformis mosseae
GCATTTGTGGTTGATGAGTTATAGCCGTTCAAAGGTAACCAATCACACTTGCGTTTCTTTTGGTAGCCACTGTATTAGTTTCTAATAATGATATATATATAGTCAGCAATTTAGTTAAGTCACTGGCTACTTTACAAATATAGATAAAAGTAAAGTATTAGCATAAAATAATAGATAGTCAGCAAATGATCTTTTAGAAATTAACTTAAGAAAGATTTTTACCTAGTAATTTGCCTGATACATACAAAAAAATTCAATTTTTATTATTGAGTATTGTAGATAATAACATATAAGATTTAGGATTTCTTAAAAGTTACATTCCCCTCCAAAAAATATCTGACCACCCATTGATCATTGCAAATCCTAATATATTAAAATTTGAATTCGTTACAATTAAATTAAAAAAATTTTTTTTCTTATATAGATGCAGTTATAAATAGTTTAAAAATAAAAAAATCTTTTTTTAAAAAATATGTCTAAAAGAAATTAACTTTTTGACTTTGAACGAAAAGAGATTATTAGACTTTAGAAAGAAGATCATAGTAAAAGAAATATTGAATCTATCTTCTATCATCCTAAGATATAATAATCAATTACAAAAATAAAAACCAAACTACAGCTATTTTACAATTAGACAGGAAATTAATAGAAAGAGATGTTAAATATCTTATAAAAATCGTTAAAGAAGACCGTTAATAATCTTTAAATGAAATAATAGAAAAATTTAAAGATTTATCAATAAATCCAGTATGTTATAATACTATAAGAAGTGTTTTATATTCTGAGAGGTTTTTTGGTTAAGTAGGTAAGAGAAAATCATTAGTTTCTGAAATAAATCATAAAAAAGATTAGAATAATATTGTGAAAGAAGAAATTGTGATTCTAAGTGAGATTCAATTATATAGAGTGATAAATTCCATTTTTTTTCTATTCTAAAATGATACTTATTATTGAATTTGATATAGGTCACATGAAAAATTTGATATAAATTATTTAATTCTAATAGTAAAATTAGGAAATCAAGGTGTTATGATATAGGATATTTTGTGAAAAATAGACTTGGTCTTTTAATTTAAGTTTTTGATAGAATTATAGATTTTGTATATATTAATATTTAAAAATACTTTTACTATTTTATAACAGTTTTGAAAATAAATTTACAATATATTTTTCAAGATGATAATACTTTAGTTTATTTAGTAAATTTAATTAAAAGTATGCTATGAAAGGTTCAAGCTATAATAAATAGTTATGATAATCTAACTAAATACTAATAATATAAATAAAAATATGAGCTTTTCTGAATTACATATATAAATTTTATAAAAATTTTATTAATAAAATAATAAATGTTAAAATTAGCTATAATTTCAAATGATCAAAAAACTCTTGCTGCTTTCACACTATATCACAAAATAGTAGAAATAAAAATAACAATTGCGATTGTTCAGCATCGCTAACAAATTTACAATAACTAATAAAAAGACAAAATACTTTATAGATAGTTGAATAATAACCTCTTTAGTAGCCCAAACAAATAACAATACTCCAGAAAATGAGATGAAAGTCGATAACACTTCTGTTGAAACTCCTTTATCAACTAGCAAAAGTAAAGAAAAGGAAGTCACTCAAATAACTAAAACAGTTTCATTAAATACTATAAACGTAAATGATAACTCAGACCTTTTAGAAATAATATTATTACAGAGAAAGATATTCTCATCTTTACTGATCATTGTCTCTTAAAAAATTTTTTACATATTATTTGCTCAAAAAATACAAAGGTAAAAATTTCTAACAAAAGATTACTGATATCATTGATCAAAATTGCATAAAGCTACTTTTCTTTTCAAGAATAATATATGGTAAATCTCCTATTAATCCTAAATAAACAATCCTTAAACTTGCCTTTTTGAGTAAAGATGAAATGAGATAATTTCTACAAAATGCAGATTTTACAATTAGATAATGTCATATTTCTTCTATTAGTCATTCAAAAGTAAGCTTCTTACGTTCTAGAACACTTTATCACAGTGACTGAAATTCCACTTAATGTTACTAAACTATGTTTAAAAAAATTATTTTCCAAATACAGCATAATTACTCGCATTACTATGAAACCCACAATTTTTGGCAAAGAGTTACCATTACCTTTGATAAAACTGCTAACTTTACTGAACTCAATAAAGAAGATGGTATCTACCTTCTTAATAATATAATTAGATTTTATCATTGTAATATTTTATGTAATGTGATCTAAGAAAGGTCTAAATACTTGATTAAACTTACTAACCTCTTATATAATATTACCTCACGTGACTTTATGGATATTAGATGCTGTAACATAGATCATTTTTTGAGTCTAGTCCAATTATAATTATCTCTAACATGCCTATTTTATTTTTACCTTAGTTGCATTATGCAAGGCTGCAAAAAAATTACTGACTTCATTTTAAATGAAAAGAAAGTTGAATAGACAGACTCTAAATAGAAGCTATGTATGATTTTCTCCTCTGCTTATCATAATACAACAAATTATTCTAAACAGAGACAAGCTCCTAAAGACTATAATATGCAGCAACTCTACCAATGTTTCTAGTAAGCTTAATTCAATAATTACAATGCTTCTAAAGAATAACCTCAACAGGACACAGTCAGAGATAATGTTACTTTTGTTGATTTTATTAAATCTAAATTGAATACCTCTACATAAGATAATGTTAAAATTTTAACTTCACAAAAATAAAAGTCTTCTGACAACTCTAACATTACATCTAAAAAGCCAGGATCTTAAAGATTTAGAAATCACTAGGTAAACAATGTATCTGATAACATAAACTTTGAAATATTCAAAAGATATAGTGGTAGTTATGAATATCCAACTGACTTCACAAGAGTAAAAAAACCTTTTCAAAAGAACAACTCAAAGAGGATCAATGCACAATCCTGATTTTAAAAAACTTATTACAATACAACTTAAGGTTATTATAAAATAATTTACAACTTTAACATCAGCTCTGGCATTCTCCTAAGACAGACTAAGCATCTTAGAAAAAGCTTTCATCATTAAAGTAATCATTCCAATAGAAGCTAAAGTATATAATCAAACACTTTCTTCTGAAACCCCAATCACTAAAGAAAAGTATCCACATATCAATACTTTAAACTGCTCAGCTTCTTTACAAAAAAAGACAAATAAACAACTTATTGCTATTTGCTACTAATAGCAATAATACATTTTCTTATTCACTAATACTATTAACAACTTTTTTAATACTTGCATCGATTTCTAACAAGTACTCATCAATAAAGATCTTTTAAATTCTTATAATGTTCAGTCAATTGTCCCTATCACTAATACTTTGGATAAACAAATTGAATGCTGCTTTGGTAGCTTCTCAAATTAATTATCTCATTAATAATGAATACTATCCTTACTGTAAAAAATACTGATACAAGTACTATTTTATCCTATCCTAATTCTTTATCACACATCAATATTACATCTCATAATATTAGATCTTTTTATAACTCAGCCAAACAAAATTATTTAATATCATATTATACTATACATGATCTTGATATTATTGGCCTTTAAAAAACTAACTTCAATTTTAATATTTCCTCAATTTTTAACCATTCGTTTCAAAATTTACTTCATTTTTTTAATACAAATCAGGAGAGCTAATCTAGCAGAATTAGAGTCAGCCTCTTTTTTAATATGAAGTTAGCCAAAGATATTTTCAAATATAATTCAAAACTCAATTGTATAATTTACATCAAATTATAATTTGCTAACAAATAGAAGTTATTAATTATTAACGCATACTTTCCCCTAATAAACATGACTCAAAGGTCATTTGCAAGTTAATGCATTCATATATCACTTTACTTCTTGCAGATACAACCTATGATGACTTTTATATTATCCTTCTTAGAGATTTCAATGCAGATCTTGACCGTTTACAAAACTTACCTTATACAATCCAGTTTATGAATTCTTTCTTAAGATATAATTTGTTTGACATCTTTAACATCAATTATAATACTAATCGTTTATTATACTTAACTTTTTCTCATTTTAATATTACATCATATATCCTAACCAAATATAGTTTATTCAAAGACTTTAAAAACACAACACTTTAGACACAGTTCTTGCTAAATCAATCTTAGGATTTATTTCAAAACTCAGTAATTGCTGCTGTTAAAATATGCATACCTACAAGTAAAGCTAGACCCACCCATTATAAAAAATGTCTTATAGGTCTTTTATCCATTTATAAGAACATCAAATTTCTGCATAAATTCAATAAATTAATCAAAAAATACCTCAATAATTCAGCCATATATCCTGAGTAGTTATTTCCAGTGTTGTTATAGAATATTGATGAAACATTGATAGGATACTGATAGGATATAAATAGGATAAATAGGATATTTGAAATATAGTATAAGACAGATTAGAATATATAGCTGAGACAACAAATCTCTGAGACATCATAAATTTATATTACTGATTGTTCTTATACATCAATTTCCTTAATATTGCCTGTTCAAAAAACTTAAATGTGGTGGTAATTAACCCTAAGCCTGATTTTAAACATATTAAATCTATTTTTTCAGATACTAAATTGTTGTTAGCAGGTCTCTATGTTGAAGCTAAACTCAAGAAGCAAGCGTTCAAGATTAAATGTATTTAAAAAGCTTTCCAATTTAGAATTAATAACTATAATACAGATCTATCTTAAATGATTAACTCTATTTAAATTGAAAAAGAAGAGTCATCATCCTTGACAGATGTTTTGATAATACTAAAGTAGATAAACTATTACTGACCAATGATAATGTCAAAAATAAAGTTATTAGACATTTTCAATAAATTGCTAACACCACCCACAACAACAAGGAAATCTCTGAAGATTAGATTTTAATATATCAACCAATTGAAGATATTAACCTGATCATTTACAACCAACTAACTTCGCTATTGTTAGCAGATAAATAATACAGGATTATTAATCGCTTACCAAAAGATAAAGCTATAGGTCCTCTATTAATCTCTAATGAAATACTCAAATACCTAAGTCCTAAAGCCAAAAAGTACCTATGGTTGATTATTTGTAGATGTCTCTAGCTCTCTTTTGTTCCTACAAGATGGAATTTTATCTATATATATCTGATCTTTAAACCCAAACTCTGAAAGTTCGACTTTAATAACATTAGACTAATCATGCTCTTAGAATATTTAATAAAAGTTTTTATTAAAATTACTCAATACTAGATTAGCTTTAACTTTTATCTAATATAATATTTTGAAAGGATCAAATTTTATCAGTCTGCCTTTTAAATTCACCTTCAATCAGTGTATAAAATTTGAACCAAAAGTTATGTGCACAAATTGTACTAAAAATAGAAAATTAATGCATGTATTACATAGTATTTCCATTTTTATAAATAATTTATCCATTTTTATATATAATTTATCTATTTTTAGTAATTATTTGTGCACATTTTATGCTGTGTAATATGTGCACATAAAAATTTAATGTGCACATGTGCATATTGTGCACATGAATTTTACACACTGCCTTCAATCCTATTCATATCTTTGATAATATTAAGCAAGATACTATTTTTAATAAGTTTAAACTATAGATCCTCCTTTAGAATATGTTTAAAGTATATGACTGTGTTAATATTTTCACTTTAATCAAAGTAAAAGAAAGACTCAAAATTCTCTTCAATTTCATTCGCATTATAATGAAAATTTTTATTTCAAGATTTAATAAAATTTTATATCATATGGTAATACTAACCTTTACCTTGTATTCTCTAGTATTGATTAAGAAGAAGTTATTTTACTATTATTATAATATATCTACTATAACCCTCTACTATGTAGAGTTCAAACTCAACACATGAATATATGATAAACTGTAGCTGGTAATCTGATGTTCATTTACCTGCTACTAACTTTCTTACAAAAGAATCTTTGCTTTAGCCTTTATGAATGATACACTTTGGATCACGAAATTAGCAGATGATCTCTCTTTGATTATTAACATTATTAATAGCTTCTATGCTTTTAATAACATACAAGTTAATTGATCTAAATCAGAGCTGCTGGTGAACAAAATTCTAAGTGATCCTTTTACTATCAATAATACTGACAGTATTAATCAAATTATTGTACATAAATCCAAAGAGAATGTCAGGTATCTTAGTATCTGAATCTCGACATAAATCCAAAGAGAATGTCAGGTATCTCAGTATCTGAATCTCGTTAAAAATAATAAACCTTTATCATTAATTAAATTCACAAAGAAATAAAATCTGCTATCACAATTATGCAAAAGAAAAGTTAACAGATGCATAATTGACTTACATTTTTAACACTGTTATCCTTTTACACATTAAGTGTAAATCATAACTCACATTACACTTAAAATAATAATACTTTAGAATTATGACTACAGTTAACTCTTGATATAGCGAACTCTTGATATAATGAATTTTTGAACAAATATAATAAAAATACTCTTGTTATAGCAAATTGGCCAATCAAATCTCTTAAAATCTTCATTATAACCTTATAGTGAAGTTGAGGTCTAGGACATAGAGTTCGTTATAATAAGAGTTGACTGTATCTATAGTTAATTCTTAATATAGCGAACTTTTGATATAACAGATTTTTTGAATAAATATAATAAAAATACTCTTGTTATAACGAATTGGCCAATTAAATCTCTTAAAATCTTCACTATAGCCTTATAGCAAAGTTAAAATCTAGAACATAGAGTTTATTATAACAAGAGTTGACTGTACATGACTTTCATTCAAAAAAATTGCATTTCTCACAAAATACACTCTTTTTCTTATTTCTATTCTATTATTTTATAATATTACTCCTTTCTATCAAAGACTCTTCTAGAACTTTAACAGTGCCCTTTTGCAGATGGCCAATGAACCTAATTTGTTAGGTCTTACTTTTAACATTCATATATAGCACTTATAAAATAAGGAATGATTACATAAAAATCCCTTAAAATTTTAGCTGTACAAACATCTACTACTTTAAAGATGACTGACTCCCATTTTTACTAAATGCTTTCAACAAATTCTACATAAATATCAACATTCTTTCTGAAAACTTATGTCTAATAACAGAAGGTAATATTTCAATATTTGACCTTATCAAACCTATTTATAAAACTCATGCTCATGACCTTAGAAAATGCTTAATCCTTTTTGTCAAACAACTAGTTAACTGTTATAGTATTTATATGTTTTCCTACAAAGACCTTTTTCAAATCACTTATCAAAATACAAGATTTGCTAGGACACCTAAATGGTTTGCTATTTTGGAACAATACTTATAACTTTTTCTAAAGAGATTCATTATTAGATTATTTTTTTACAATCAATTCTATAGATATAATCTACGCTAATAAAATCTTATTTCTGACAACAGATTGTATGCTATAGATTGAAACTACACTATCAACAATTTTATTATTGAAAGAGTTATTCAAGCTAATCAAAACTACTTATATATCAAACATTATAACCATAAAAGAGATCCTAATTATAGTACTAAGTTGATCTCTTGTTCTCATTATTCTCTTTATCAATAATCAGCTGCTGATTCAAATAGATTTAACTGTTACTTTACTATTCCTCAAGAATACTATGCAGTTTTTTCAAATAATTATTATTTTGATTTTAATTTTACAACCTTATCTATAGATGTATTAAATAAACTTGCTCTTACCTATACTATCTCCATATCACAATCACATTTTTATATATACTACATCCTGCTACCCCTCCAATATATTACTTATATATAGATAGGTTTATCTCCTCTTCTTATAAAGCTGAATTACTAACATTTTCTTTATATTTTCTTCTATCTACAGATTTAGAATTTTTTACTGACAGATCTTTAAGAGATGTTAGCCTTTCTTCAGTTAAAATAAGAATCACTTAGTTACAAATACATCTGAATTTGCTAATAGTTTCCTTCAGCATATCCTTTTCTACCAGTTTCCTATCTTCTTTATTACCAGAATTTGTAGTTCTTTTCACAATACTCTTGACTACTCCTATCAATTGCAAAGTCAAAATTTACACTAACTCAGCAGTTATCTTATCACAATTCAACAAATACAACTTTTTCTTGAAATAATCTTCTACCTTTAAACCCTTTTGAAAATTAACAATTTTATGTGTTAGTCTTGTTTTTTTGAACTGATAATAATCAATAACCTGGATGTTTCACTAATTAAAATCAAAGTATATTTAGACAATTTTTTCAAAAATAAAATAGATGCAATGGTGAAAGTAACTCTAATATCTCAAGCTTTATAACTCAATACTACAGCTGCTTCTAAATATTTTTTTACTCATAACAATCATTTTATTCTCATCCTAATAAAGTAATTTATCAAAGGAGTCTACAATCACAAACATTTATAATAGTTTATTACCCTTCATATTATTGCTAAATATCATTGCATCTTTTAATCTAACTAGTTCATTATATTATTTTGCTTAAATGATAATGTCACCACTAACTATATTATATACATAGCTTTTACTATAAGAAAAAAGAAATTCCAATAGCTGCTTAAAATGCTACCTATAGTAAAAGTTCTTAAATTAAGACATCTTTCTCTTTTTCCATCCTCATCTCATGCCTTTAATGTGATGCTGCAGATGAAGATTTTTATCACATCTGGACTTACCTTATAGTTGATTATGAAATGAAATTACTTATCTAATATGTGAAAGATTTTTTCAAATTCATTACTAATACACAAATTAGTAATATTGAAAGACTCAAATAGTGAAGTTTATTGACCTCTTTTTCTTTTGTGATCCTTATCAAAGAAATTGTTCTTATCAACCTCTTCAAATTTATTCATAATCACATTCTACACATACCTACAACTTTAGCTGCATGTTTTTCTTTAATATACTTTATTTTTGAAGAATTCCAAAGATTCTGGGTTGAAAGATATGTCATTCAATCTAACATTAAAAAAGCTACAAATATTACTATTGATAACAAAAATGAGGATTTTGCCTCTTCTGGTTTTGATCTTTCTTATGATATTCTCAACATTAATAATAATCCTAATTTAATTGACATTATGATATAACTTGGATCCCATTAGACGAATTTTTAATGTAGTAGTATTCAAGTTTTTTTCTGCTCTTTTCATTTTATTTCTTAAAATAATAATTTTAGCTTAGGTTAGAATTGATTCAAGAGAGTGCAGGGTCAGTCTTCTTTAGATTAGTTTTTCTTTTCTTTACAAGATTTTCATTTTTCTTCTTAATTTATATTTTATTTTTATATTATATTTTATTATAATAAAGATTATGTAGAACTATCGCACTTTAAAAAAAAGCTATAATTTTAAATGATTGATAAATGATCGGTAAGTGATCAGACATTTTTTAGAAAAGAGTGTACCTATTAAATAATCTTTTTATATGAATAAAAATTACTAATCCTATAGTATAGATACATTCTTTATAGAATTAAAAAATTTATGGTTAGAATATTATTACACAAGAAAAAATATTGAAGATGATAATCTAAGAGAAAATGATGATCTCTACAAAATCTTTTATATCTAATATATTTTCTATATCATCTATACTATTTATTCTTTTATATTATATATTATTTTTATTTATTTTATATTATTTATAGCATTTATTTATTATATTATATTTACCTTATTTAGTTTTTTTATATTTTTTATTATATTGATAACTTTATATAATTTATTTATATAAATAGAGAATATTTTTTTTTAGCTTAATAGTATATCTAGTATGTCTGATTCATATTTTCTTTAGATTATTTTACTTTAATTTTTTTAATAGTACAGAGTGCTAATTAAAATAGTATTCATTTATTATTATTATTAAATAAACTAATAACTGATTAACACTCTTCTAAAATTAATTATAAAATAAACCTTCTGTTTACCATTTGAAAATACTGCTTTACTTATCAATTATAAACAATCTAAAAAACTGATTATAATACTTAATGCCTTCGATCAGAGTTTTTAATTAATTAAAAATATGACTTATTACAGTTATTATAGTTAAAAATAATTATTATTAATAAAGAATAATATGTTATTATTTTTGATAAAAAAACTAAAGATAATTTATCATAACTGCATATTTACAAAATATTCAAGCAATTTTATATATTTTTATTAAATAATATGAAAATAAAAGAATTTATTTATATTGATATAGATTTATAGTAAATAATATTAAATTAAGAATTCCTTTAGAAATAAAACATAAAGATGATTTTTCTATAATAGTATTAGAAAAATATTGGGAAAGTTTTTTTGAATTAAATAAAAAGAGAAAAAAATCATAAAAATTATGTAATAAAGAACAAATAAAAATATCAATATTTGAAGACATAAAAGAAAAAATTATACAGCAATTTTTTGAAATAATAGTAAGTTAAATCTAAAATTTTAATTCAGTTAAAAGTCAAAAAAAGAAAATAATTTAGATAAAAATACTAAATCAGAATATCAGTTAAATATAGATTTTGAAAATTTTTCTTAATAAGATTTTAGTGAAACTTAGAATATAGATAATATTTATGATAAAATATTTGAATTATATTAAGAAGAAATAAAAAATATTAAAGTAGATTCTAAAAATAATATTCAGCTTATTTAAAATATGAAAATAATAAAGAGATAAATGCTAAAAAAGGATCAAAATTAATATATAAAAATTTAAAGAAATCAACAATATTATTAGATTATTTAAGGCAAAGTATTATATCTTATTTAAAAAGAAAATTGTATAATTTCTATTATAATATTAAGGATTTCATGATATAAAATAATAATAAAAATAATAAAAAAGTAGAAAAAAAAGAAATTATTTTTAAAATATAAAATATTTAGAAGTTAGAGTTTGAAACAAAATTTATTTTTATCACATAACATATAGTAAAAATATATTTGTTATTATCAAGTAAAATAATAATAATAAAAGTGAAAGCAAAAGTGTTAATAGTATAATTGGCAACCCTTAAAATAATAATAATATTAATATTTATTCTTATCATAATTATTAGATAATTTTGTATAAAATAAATACATAATAATTTTATTAATATTAAAAATTCTTAGTTTAATTGATCTTTATAAGAAATAAGATATATTAGAAATTGATAACAATTACTATTTTCTATAAATTGATTTTAAATAAAGTTAAAATATCTTTGAAGTTATTTTAAGGTCTCTAAATTAACATTTTCTTTTAATAAACGAACTGAAAGTCTTTATTAAGTTTTTTATAATTCTTTTGAAGTTTTTAATTCTTATATTTTTCTGAAGTAAGTCTTTTTCTAAACATTTATACTTAAAGAAAAATTCAGCAATTTGATTCAAAGAAATTAGTAATTGATTTTTTAAAGTTAAAATTTTTTTTGAAAATCTTCTTAAGTTTAAACTTTCCTTAAACTTTTTGACAAAAACCTTTAGTTTGATAAAGAATAAAAAAAATAAATGCATTAGTCATTACTTAGTCAACTAAATAAGATTGAATAAATCATCACACTTCATTAAAAAATAGCATAAATTATATATATTTAAAAGCTTATGATAAGTTAATATACGTTTTATATAATTAAAACTTTTAAATTAAACTATTCTTAAATCTATTTGACTTACTTTAAAAATTTTTTTACTTCTAAATTTTCTGTATTGAGTTACACTTTAATATTGAGAAGAGAGAGATTTCTTTGTATTTACTCAAGTTATTTTAGAAAAATATTAAAATTGGTTTAAAATTTTGCAATAATTTTTTTTAAAGAAGGAAAAATTTTGAAAAATAGATGAGATTTCAAATGAGATATTTATAAATAAAAGAAATATATAAAGATTTCTTAAGAATGTAAAAACTCTTTTATCAAGTTACTAAATTAAAAATTACAAAATGCTTTAGTTAAAAAATAATGTAATCAAAGATCTAACCTTTTTTGAATTACTATATTAGTTAATATTAAATCATTATATATTGTTAATAATATTTTGAAATATCATTATATTAAAAAAAAATGCTTAAATATCAAAAGTCAGATTTATATATTTTATTTTTAAAATATGTTTAAAATTTATAATTAAGTCAATATATATATGCTGAAAAAACTTCTGTCAAATCAGAAACTTTATTACATTAATTATAAATCTTTTTCTTAATATTTTTATATCATAATACTAATTTTTATAATATTTAATTGATAATAATCAAGAAAAATTATTTCACTATTATTATAGATTATTTATTATGATCCTTTCTTATTTTATATCTAAAAGTCTAACCTAAAGTATACTATAAATATATCATGATTATCTAATATTAATAATATTAAATTTAATAATATTATTATATTTATTTCAAATTTAGCATATACAGTCAACGACCAAAATTATGTAGACATTTTAATTTATCAAAATTAGATAGCTCAATCTTTATGTGATTACATAATTAAAAACAATATATTCTTTTTTACTTATAATGATAAACAATACCCTAAACCTTTTCTCTTTTAAGTAAGTTTATGTCAAATATAAAAATACTTACTCCCAAAACTCATAGTGCTATTGCTTATGTTATAATGTGAACAGTCAGATTTTACCATAGCTAAACAGCTAGAGAGCAATAAAACAGCTGTTTATATTATTCATAAACGTCTTTGTGAAACCTAATTCTTTAACACTAACTCTATCACCATCTAGTATTAAAGTACTTGAAAGTATTTAAAGGATGCATGAAAAGATATTCCTCCAGAAAATTGCAAAAAACTGATTGATATTATATCACGGTGAATTGTCGCAAATGGAAATAGGATTAATTATTAAATTTTTTATAAATCAATAAATAAAGATATATTTGTATTTATTTTATTAA
>CAJVPP010002971.1:0-12974 GCA_910592005.1 Funneliformis mosseae
TAATCAAGATATGCCAAGCTATTGTACGAGGGATATTCTGTCACTGAAATGATCACCGCTTCGCTTTTATTATCGTCAACTGGTTTGAAAATGCGAATCGGACAAAGTTAGATTGCCCAATATATATACATTACGAGCGGAAGACAATTGGAAGAATTTTATATGTTTAATAGGCATTTGGACGGAGTTAAGATGATTTTGATATGAAATGTGATTGCCGTATGATTAGGTCAGTCAAAGAAAATTTTTAGATAAAATTATAAAATTGACATGGTTACACATTTTTTTTCTTTTTTCATATGTAAATATTTTTATATGTATTTTTATTTCACCGCCACTTTCTTTTAAATAAAATCGGATATGCTGATTTATTAACATACTATAATAAAGAAGGATCGGTATTATGGTAAAAAAATTTAGTGTGATTTTTTATTAGTGTAAACCGAATTTCTGGACCTTTGAGCAACAAAAAAATTCCTTTTTCTCAAAAAATTCTCCTTTTTAGGCAATTCGTGTAATGCTAACGGCTGGCCATTATTATATACCTTATTATATTTAATACTAACACTAACACTAAAATGTAGAGGATAAGGTAGAGGTAAAGGTAGAGGAGGAATCTACCTCAAGGAATAAAGGTCGTTTAAATATTTTTTTTAAAAAAAAGATTTGGTCTGTCGTGCTGGCGCATGATAAAATTGTTTTTATTGTTTTTTTTTTTCTAATATTATGTATTGTTTATTCCTATTGTTAATTATTTAATTAATTAATAATTAATTAATCAGTTCATAATTATTGAT
This sequence comes from Funneliformis mosseae, assembly GCA_910592005.1. Classification (NCBI taxonomy): domain Eukaryota; kingdom Fungi; phylum Glomeromycota; class Glomeromycetes; order Glomerales; family Glomeraceae; genus Funneliformis; species Funneliformis mosseae. The sequence continues at coordinate 798 of CAJVPP010002971.1, forward strand.
TAATAATTTAATTTATTTTTTTTTGGTTTAGGTCAGATCGGTAGATTCTCCACTTGGTTTGTCGCAGTGACACAATAAGGTGTGTAACTTTTTTATTATTCACTTACTTTTTTTGATTGATTATTAATCAAAAACTAGTGGTTTATTTGATTTTAGTTAGGACTGATTCTGCCCTTTCAGATTTGACATCCTTCTGCTTATCGTGGTGATACAGTCAGATGCATGACAAAATTTTTTTTATTATTGTGTTATATATATATAAAACTATCAAAAATAAAAAAATTAATAAATTAAATAGAAATTAATAAAAAAAATTAGATCAGTCAGTTCGTAACGACAGCGCAATCAGGTACAAAATTTTCTTTTTATTATTGTTTCTATTGTTTATCATTTCATCCGTTCCAATTTAAAATTGGACACTTTGGAAATTGGAACATGAGACCATCGACCTAATATAAAGTTTGGAAAAATTGAAAATTGAGACACATTGACTATTGTCGAGATATGCGATGTCCAAGTTGGCTATTATCCCAATTTAAAATTAAACAATCAACAACTTGTGCATCAAAAATTATTGTCAAAGATCAAAGCCATCATATTTATACATGTAATTTATTATAGCTAAGTTTAGAGATGCCTAATTTAAAGTTTGGACAGATAACAACTTGAGGCACAGCATTACCATCATATGTCGAAATAATACAATAAAATATAATCCAATCCAATTATCTTAATAAATTTAAATTAATTAAAATTTTACGAGTTTAGAAATATCAAAATAAACAATTATTATTATTCTTTTTTGTTAAATAAAAAGGAAAAAATTCATATTTACATTATTATTATGATTTACTATACACTACAGCTAGAGATTTAATTCCCCCTTTTTAGATCTAATAAATTGAAGCATATTAAAATTTTTCTACTTATTTTTCTTTATTTTTCTTATTTTTTTTTTTTTAAAAAAAATCGTTCGTATTTTTTGAACTATACCGCAATAAAGAACCGGTTGCATATTTCAACATGTCGTCAAATATAGATGACAATGAAGTCAAAAATTGAGTTTGTAAATGAATTAGAAACAATTCAATAACGATAATGGAAATTATTTTGTGTATCTTAATAATGTTACCTCGAAAAACTTTGCGTAAACCAAATTTTTATTCTTGCAATTTTTGTTTGTTGAATTTCGCTCTTATTGATAAACAAATTGTAAAAATATTATATCTTAAGTACATGTAAAAATAATAAATGTTATTATTGAACATAAAAAATATTGTATGAACGAAATGACCATTATGGTTAGTAGCAATTTAAGCTCATAAATCCTTTGTATATATGAACTTCCGATGTAATTATAACATGATGATAATATTTGTGAAGACAAAAAAAATAACATCATTTTTTATTAACAAGTTAGATTAATATTTAAAATTACGTTGTCATGTGATTGTGATATATGTTTAATAAATACTGTTTACGCATGTAATACAGAATTATTTCGTTGATGCAGTAACTTTCCGCGTGTTTTACGTATACGTCAGCTCTACCCAATCTATTGCTATAATACTGTAGATATTTTCCGTCCTCAGGTCTAAAGCGACGCTTCAACAGACTTTTCTTTAGTGTTGAACTTTCTTTTCGAGAAATCTCCATTCTAGGACTGAAGTTGCAAGAGGTTGTGATCCTGGTTGAGATTGAGCACGTAGCAAAACTACCTTGGATCCTTTTGCAAGTCGTCGGTATAAGTAAAGAGCTCATATTTTCGCATGAACGTATTCTTTTTGTTTATAAACTTTTTCGTCGCCATTCACTTTTTTACGGTGTCATTTAGGTAGATTTTGGTAGGTGATTAGGAATATTCTTTTGGTTTATAATCTTTATTAAATATTTTATTTTTTAAAAATCAACTTTTCAACATAGTTTTCTGCTCGTGATGTTCATGCTTTGAATGAATTTTCTTTCAGTAATATCTTATATGGTTTTAATCTATTATAATAAAAATATTTTCTTTGTTTAGAGAAAATTTTTCATATTATCATAACACATAACTTTAAACGACTTATCGCATTATCGAAACTTGGCTTATTGGAAAGAGTTATTAAGCAAAATTTAATTTTTTACTTTGACAATTCTAACATCGTATTAGGTTTAATATGCAAGTTTTAACTTACATATTTAATTGGCGCAGTATTATCGCAAACTTAATATAAAAAATTTAAAAGTTAAAAAGATCGGAGGTGGATAAAAAAAAAAAATAAAAAGATCGGTGGGGATAAAAAAATATAATAATAATAAAAAAATATTCTATTAATCGAATCTTTTGAAACTCTCAAATCGATTCTATTTATCATACCTAGCGGCGACGAAGTCGCCGCACACCAACCTAATCTAGTTAGGGGTATTCAAAATTGGTTGATGCAGATTTTGATGCAAATTTCAAGAAACATGATTGGCTGAAATTTATATCGTTAATGGCATCTGCAAAATAGCAGGTGTAGTTGATGCAAAATTTTTAACGGCCCACAAAATGTTTACTTAACCAAATTTGAAAGCCTTAATTTTTTAAATCAAAATATGCATCGATTTTATTCAATTTCGCGCACTAAAAAAATAATAATTGGTTAACACAAAGTGCATCAAATTTTGCATCAACCAACTTTGAATACCCCAAGAAAAAAAAAATCATGAATTTTCGTAAACTGACACGGCCGGGTCACAGAATCTGAAAATTTACTTTGTCCCTTAAAGATTGACCAATCAGATAGCATAATATTTATATATAAACTTTTTTTATTATAAAAAATAATCATTAATAATCTCCGGGTCTCCGGGTCGATTTTTAAATTTCAATGTTACGTGAACCGAAAAATCGAAGTTGCATGGCCTTAGAAAGCCACGTGTCGAAAACCTTAGAATTTTGCCAGGCAGCAATTTTAGTGTGATGGTAGTAACATCTCTTAAAAAATTGTCTTTGCTATAATATTTAAAAATACATATTTAATAATTTATAAATCCTTGTCAACAATTGGAATATAAAAATGATGGGTCTCGCCTGAAAGAAAAAAGTCAGGTTAAAAAATATTTTTTTATATAACGTTTAGTTTAGATTTCTTCAATTTATACAAATTTATTGGAATCTTAATAATCAATACAGAAGCAGTACTTTAATTACATTATATTAGCTTAGTTTTTGCTAGTATTAATAAATTTATAAGATTTTGCTAAGGTTACCAGGCAAAACCCTGAGTTTTCGAAAAGTAACAATTCGAAACTAATTTTTGGCGTTTTGACAACTTTTTTTTTTTTAAGGCGAACCACAAAGTTTCGACTGTGGCAAAATCCATCAAAACCTTACGTTAAGTTTCTTATCGTTTATATTTATTTATAAACAAAGGAAAGGTAAGCATAATTTTTTTTTGAATTAGAAAAGAATGATTTAATAAAATCACTTAGTCAAAGTATTACCTCAAACGTCAGCGTCTGTACGTCCTTCCGAATACCGTTTATTTTTTAGATTATTGCTTTATGCTTTATCAATCAGCTTAAATGGACAGTGGTTTAATATACAGTACTTTTTCTTCTTTTTTAGGCAGATCACATATCGGGTAAGTAAATCAATTACCCAGCCAAATGCAGCTTGATCGTGGATTCTTGAAAATGATTTTAGACGAATCCATTTATCATTTAATTTATTTTAACAAAAATTAAATTCAGGAATTCGCCGATAGGAAAGGTATTGCTTTGTTTGGCTTGGGTTATCTACAGTTAAATTAATTAGCATAAAAAAAGTTTAAATTTTTATAGTCGATTATCTTATTAATAAAGCAAGCAATTAGGCCGTCAAAAATTTTTCTCATTTTTGGAAATGATCGACATTATTAATAAAAAAAAGTTTCGGATTCCAGAAAAATTTTTTATTTGAAAAATTTTTTTTTTTTTTTAAGGCTTCTTTCTTTTATTAAAAATTTTTCATCTACGCAATTATTCTTTTTTTGAAACTACAAAGCAAACCAATCAAATATATTAAAAATATTTAGAAATTTCTAGTTTTGATCCTAATTTTTAATTCATCGCAATGTTTAATGAGTATAACTTGTTTTCTTAAGAGCATTTTCAATCAAATTCAATGTCATATTTTTTGATACTACAATACAATTAATTAATCTTTCAATCTCATGACCGCAAATTTTCGTGCCTAAATAAAAAAGGAAATAATAGCGTATTATAAAATTATAATGGGAATAATTGATGATTTACTGGACACATCTTTGTACCGCCTCCAATTGGAATGTGGGAATGCTAAAAATTATCATAAGACGATCATGATCAAATTCTTCAGGATTAATCCTATGCTTACTTATATTCCTTTGGTTTATAAAAGGTATTCATTTAAAATTTCTTTTTGAGTATTCATCTGAAAATTAATATTAACTACTAGAAAACTTCATTCATTACTACATCATAGTAAATTAGTTTATTAAAATAATTTTTATTGACTGAAATTCTTGAATCGATTTCTTCAAAGAGTTATTTCTTTGCTTAGGTACTGATATAAAAAATTGCCGTTACTGTAATATCAATACCTTAAGCAGCTGTTACCAATGGTTGCTTCATCAGATATTAGATCTGTACGTATTAATTTTATTTGCAATTTTCTCAGTAATTCCTTTATCGGTGTTAGGAAAATGTCACAGCCATTTTGGTGTTAACAAGGAATATTACATGTTACAAAAAATCATTATCACTGTTAATAAATTCTTTCAGACTCCTATAATACGTAGAATCTTTTTTTCGGAGATTTATTATTGTAGTTATTTACTAATGCATAAATTCTATTAAAGTCGTAATGCGAAATGATATCAGTAGTAAATCTAAGAAATCATTTTTACAAAGCTAATTCAATACTATTCTCTCCAGCAAGTTTCATCCAATAACCTTCCACCTCTTTGCTAACGAAATTCGTTGATATAATAGCTCGATTAAAAATTTACTTAGTATTTTTAGTATTTTCACGTATCATGATTTTTATTATATAATAATTCCGTTTACGTACTACTAAATTTGTTTAATCCATCATTTTGTGATGTACGTAAATGAAATTAAATTTTTGTGAGTTTGTTAGAAATTTTTTCAATCAATCCGCTATGACATAATATGATCCCTTTATTTTATCGGTTGGATGTCCAATATAGAATTTCCTAATTTTGTCATACATTTTTTTTTGACATATTTCGGAGAATGCAGACTTGACTCTGGAATATTGATATAGAGTCTCTATAACTAGTAAAAAAAATTGGACCATGGAATCGAGTTAAAATGATTGAGATACTTGGCACATATGTGATTATTCCTATTTCTCATGTGGAAACTTGAAATATCTCATAGATTATTGAAATCATCATTAAAATGTTCTTGATTTATAAAATAAATTTTTTTTATTTAACTTTTTTTAAAACATTAAAATATTGAAGCGCAAAATAAAAAACCTTTCCATAAAACAATATTACTCTAAAAACTTTTGGTATAATGCTTTGACCCAATGATCATTGTTATTATAATTAAAATAAAAAACTACTTAAACATCTCTATATTATAATATTTAAATATATTACTAATTGGATAACTATAAATGTTTTAAAATGAGTCTCTTTTAAATTACATTCACGTTTGGGTAATTTTCGATATATTATTGACATTGGAATTGTTTAATATCACAATTTTTATTATGGGTTATATTCCAACCAGTCTGCGTAGTATTAGTTGAACATATATCAAAGGTATCTCGAAGAAACTTAAGTTCATTTATTTGACCATCTGAGGCAGCTATTGTACAGTTATCATCTCCGATTGTAGGACAATAAATATGACCATTATCACAAGATTGTCCGCAAAATGAAGGTCTTGGATCACATATATCAACATTAAAAAGTTGTAAGGTAGTGCTTATTATCGATGCCGCCAAAAAGTTATATGTACCATTTTTAATAGAATAATATACGTCATCATCACTAGCAAGTAATTGATCATAATTTATCCCTTGACTAATAGTAAAACTTGCTAGTATTGACTTGTTTGCATTAAAAAAATTATTGTGTAATGTTTCTTCAAAATGAAATTGGAGATTTTCACTGGCGGCTGATAGATATGATGAAATATCTGGATAGGTTTGACCACTTCCGGTAAATGATTGATGAACATTGTCCATTAAACTTGGAAGAAAGTACATATTCACCAAGCTAACTGTAAAAGCCCCTATATTATCCATCGTCGTCGTATCCCTCTTTTGTGGTGGTGGTACCCTATGAACCCTATTCAAAGCTGCAAGCATTCGTGCAAGATTCGGGTTTTCCGCATCACTATAGTATGATGCTATTCTATCCATTGAATTGGTATATCTGCATACGTCTTCTGAGCACCCACCTGCAAATTTCTTAATTCTATCGTAAGCTCGAGCAGCTTTCTCAGCTTTTATAGCGGCATTAGATGATTCCGCTTCACTTCTCCAACCTACCGCTGCATTTCTGGCTACCGATCCTTCAGCTGTTGCTTCTATAGCATCATCTGCAGCACCCATTTCGGCACCAAGTTCGGAGGTTTCGGCGATGGTTGTCGCGATCCCATCCACAGCTACTGCTTCGGGAATTAAAAGTTCCGCAGCAATAGGAATAGCTATAACAGCAATGAAGACGGCTATAGGAACTAAAATCTCTACGAGCCAGTTTTTTTTAGGCGGTGGCGGCGGCGGTGGGATCAATTGTTTTAGATTATCGGGAGTCATTTTAACACTTAGTTCAGTAAGGGCATCATGGTACCCTCGATGGTGTCTCTCCCAATAATTGAATAGATTGTTTGCCGAATTAATCATGTGATATGTAGCAACAGGATAATCTTCATGATTGAACGAGCTGCCTGAACCGAACAGAAGAGATGCAGCGTACGTTCCAACTTCATTACCAGTCAAATAATCTATGCATTCGGCTATATGTTCTGTAGCATTAATTGCAAAATCGGGTTGATCTGGGTGTTTACCTTCACTGCAATACTTTGCAGTAAGATGAGGTGGAAATACATAATTCGAGTCAGGTTTGTCTCCCAAATATGTAATTTTAGGGGTCGGAATTAGTTTTATCGTATAATTATTAAAATTACATTTGTAGTTATTCGTGTTATTTACTGTATACGTTGAAACTGAAAGATCATCCCTATTTAGATTCACCATAAAGCTGAAGCTACAATCATAGGTACATCCCCACATAGTGATGTTTAAAGTTGTTAATGGTGGCTCATGCCTTATAGTTTTAACTTGCCTGACCAAAAGAGACGTCGAATAAGTGATGCCATCATCATTTATATGGAAAGCCGCAAGACTAGAAGGTACGACCTGGTCGCACATCTTAAAATCATGTTCTACGGTGATCCAATTAGCAATAACTGCCGATGAAAAATGTATAAGTATGTATAATAAACTTTTCTTCATGAGTGAAATAATTTTTTCTTTCTCTTGTCGAAAAATCAGACAAACCTTATATACTGTAAATTACCCTCGAAAAATTGCAGATAAACCATTTCGATAACCTAATTCTTTTTTTATTTACTTTTTATTTCATTCAACATTTAAGAAGATCATTCAAGAAAGAAAATAATGTAACCTCGTGCTTGGAGTTTTATTTATCCTACGAAATTGATTATTCGTTTAAGATCGGCGTTATATGGGAGTTTGCTGTTAAATCATATGGGGGAAACGGCCGGAAAAAATCAATTTAACTTTTATATGCCAAATATGACTTTTAGTCAAAATTTAGTATCAACTCAATTTTTAATTTTCGAGCCGTTTCCCCCTTTTCAATTCCATATGATCCGTTAATAGCAAAACCTCCAATATATTTTCGGATATTTCAAATTTGGATCATCCGAATGAATAGCCCTGGATCGGATCGGATTGACCGCAAAATGTGCCCTTAAATGATTGGTTATTAAATCGATCAGCGATCAGTCAAACCGATCCACGAAAAATAGGTGTTCGCTGATAAACTAATGTGACGCGTTCCAGTAACTTTACAACATGATTCGATCGAGTCGTACAAATTGTGCTCAATTGTAACAATGATCTGATTAGCTATTTATTTTTTCGGTCGATCCAGTCCGATCTAGAATTGAACAGGGCTAATGTTGAATTAATTCCTACTATTTTTAACCAATCATAACTACAATATGCCAATTTTTTTTTACAATTTCGTAAACACTCAAATCTTTACATACTAATGTAAATTGTCTTTTTAGTTGAATTATAATATTTTAATTAAGAAGATAGCATTTAATTTCACGGCATTTATTTATTAAAGTTAATACCATTTAAATTTTGGATATTTATTTTATTTTTTTTTAAGAATGTTGTAGGTTTGTTAATTTTCTTTCATTTTACGGTTTATTTTATCTTTTTTAGGTCTTTCGCTTTTATTTTTAAAATTATAATGCATGTATTATGTTGATTTTATTTTATATATATATATTTTTTATTGTTGAATGTAAGTTTTCTTTTTTTATTTTATTTTGTTTTAATTTTTTCTCTATTTTCTTTATTCTTTTATCATTTTTATTCTTTATTTATTTTCATACAGGTTTCGATCGTATTGGATGCTGCGTAATTTAAATAAGTAAGTTCTATTTTTTCAATTTTCATTTTCATTTATTTTTTTAAATTTGATTTCATCCAGGAGTTTGAATGCATCGGGTGCAACGTCAGTTAATAAATGTGTTTTTTTTATTTTTATCTTTATTCTTAGGTTTTTTTTTAAATAAGCGATCCAACCTGAAAAAGGAAAAAATAATCATTCACATGTTAAAACATATAGATTATTTTTTCTTTTTAATTCTTTCATTACAGCAGGAAAGGAAAACTACTTTTACAATTTAATTTTATAATTATCATTATAAACCAAATGACGAACTTTAGAATAAAGAAATAAAAATAAAAATAAGTATAGAAATGTTTAAAATTTAATTTGATTGGCTGGGTTTTTATCTATTTGTACTTAATCATTCTTATTATTTCATTCCTTAGTTTAACCAAAGATAAGGTTATAAGTGAAGAAATTGTAAATCTTTTTTATAATTATTTAACTTTTTATAGAGAAATGATCATTAGTTATTTTATTTTATTCAAAGTAACTAAGAAAAATAAAGATCTGTTAAATAAATTGCATGTAGATAATAAGTTCTTAATATTCCTTTATTTTAATTTATAATTGCATAATTTGTCTAAAACTAAGATTTGTATTTTAAATTGTATTTCGAATATCTCATTTAAGATGATCTTGTATTTGAAATTCAAATTTTATCTTAAATTCAATATTAAATATTCCAATCTCATTATGAAGTCAAATTATACTAGCATATTCTATAAAAAGAAATAGCATTAATATCAGTTGGCTAACAAATCTTTATACAGAAAGAATGAATGAATTGTATAATAATTTAAAACATTTCTAAATAAATAAATCACACTTTTTGTATTACAAATCTACTTGATGGTTAATACAGCTTTATGTAGATTCTCACATTTTATATTAAGAATAAGAAAAAGTAATTTTAAATAAAACAGCTCTATCAGTAGCTTATATTTTTAAACAAAAATCCTTTTTTTAACAAAATTATCTTTTTACAATCTGATTCAAAATAAGACTACTTACTAAAGTGTAAATAAAATCTAATTCAATTTTCATTGCATTAGTTATTACTAATTTGCAAATTACTTTATTAATGAAGAAATTTCAAACTTCTATAATCATTCTAATATTACTTATTTTATTATACAAATTACTCTTATTTTAACAAAAGTAGAAAGTAGATGGACTGATAAAACTTATGTGATTTACATTCTTTTTTGTATTAATATTAGGATCACTTTATTAGCTAAAGTAATTCTTTAACTAGAAATATCATCCTATTTTATAGCATAAAATATTAATTTTTAATTATATAATTCTATATATACCAGGGGTGATAAAAATATTATACGATCAAAATGAGATAATTGAGTAAATTTTTCATTAATAACTGAGTCATATTTTATTAGAAACATTTTGGACATCTATTGTATTAATGAAATATTTTTATTAATAGTTTAATTTATTATATTGCAATTCTTAAAATCGAATTTTAAAAAATCTCTATTTTTTATAATTGTGTATTATATTTTCATTAAAAGGCTTAAATACTATTAGTACTTGCAGCTTTTTAATTAGCAAAAATATATAAAAGGTTAAAAGCTGATTCTTTAGCAAAAATATATAAAGTGCGAAGAATTAAAAAGTAAAAATTTTTTCAAAATTAGATTTTACACTATATATTACTCTAAACTAAATAATGAACAAAATGTTTCATTATATAATAGTTAGCTAATATGTGATTAAAAAAAATATAGCTCAGTTACTTAAAAATTTTTAAAATTATTGTACAATACTTTTGTCATCCTTCTCTTCCTCCCTTCTCTTGATATCTATGCAATATTTATTTTTTTTGTTACTATTATTTTTGTTTACATTCTTAAACTAAATTCTTTATAAATAAATTATGAAAAGAGGGGTAATTTAGAATAATTGTTATTTTAAATAATGTTGCTTGCTTAGCCTTAATCTTCTATATAAAAATCATTCTTATACAGTACTTTGTAATGATATCTAAAGTTTTCATTTATTTGTATTGTTTATCTATTTATGAAGTCATAATTAAAAAACTAAAGTTTAAAATAATTCAAGTTATTATGTCATATCACGTTATTTTTATATATTAATAAAGTTGCTTAAAGATAATATAATTTATTAATTAACATAATATATAAACTCAAATTTTTATAATAAAAATACATTATAAGAGATTCATATTGAAATATATAATTAAAAACATGAAGACATTTGCTTAAATCAATCAATATCTTAAAAACTAAGATGATTTTTAATAAAATTCATCTTGGTATAACATTGAAGAAGTAAATATCGATATAATGATTTTATAATTTTAAAGTTAATTTATTTATGAATAAAATCATTTTCGTGAATATAAGATCTGCATTTAGAGACTTTTTTTCAAGATATAAAATATGTATTAGTTATTAATCGTAAAATCAGAAATATCATCAGGTATTACTATGCAGCTATAACCCTAATAATGTCAGTAATTGAGCAGTAAATAACTATTATATTTCCTAATTACTAATGCCTATAATAAGAAAAATCACATGAATTATGTGATTCACATGTTATTATAATGTAAAAATAGTGTTTATTACATCATAAATAATTATTTTTTACAAATTTTTTTTTTAAATTTTTTTTAATTTTATTTCTCAAAAATAAAATTAAAGAAGATCGTAAAATTTAATACTGCTTGTGAAAGTTTAAACAATCCAAGTTTACAATCTAAAACATACAAAAATACTGATATTGAAAAGGCAATTTTATTTTATTAAAACAAGTCAAGAGTTCAAAATACAGAAAGGGCAACAAAAACTGGCTTGAATTCTTTGAAAAATTTTGAAAAAATATGATAGAATCTTATCTATAAGATGATCAATACAAGATCTATTGAATCTTATTTCAAATATATCTATATTAAAAAATCAGGTGGCAGGTTTTATTGCTACTATGAAAAAAAAAGATAGAAGTGAATATAAAGCATTATCAATAAGACAAGCTGTTGATAGGATTAATCGATATTTAATAGAATTTTCAACTATTTATGGAATCAATTTACATGATCATCATCAATTTCCTATATTAACAAAAGTTCTTGATGGTAAAATGAAAAAATTACAAGATAAAGGACTTGGAGAAATAAAAGGATCTGCTGCTTTAACTCAACAAACCATTGCAAATATTTTATCAAATCCAGCAACATTAATATTAACTCCTGATACACTTATTAAAAGAATATTTTTTCATAATGCCCTTCTTTTAGCTTGTTGAGGTGGTAAGCATTATCAGTTAACAGTTGATCAATTTTATTTTCGAGATGATGGTGGAATTGATTTTTAAAGATTTTGTGCAAAAAATAATCAAAGAGGAATAACAGGAGGCATAGCACAAAAGATTCCAATTTCAGCTGATTCATTTAATTCTCAAGGACCATGCTATGATTATCAATTATATTTTAAAAAAAGACCATTGGATGCAGATT
>CAJVPP010002972.1:0-12973 GCA_910592005.1 Funneliformis mosseae
ATTGTTCCATCACATGAGGATTTGGTCTTTCTAAGCCAACTAGGGATCGATCCTTTCTTATTAAACTTCAACCCACATCAATCATTTGACATGTAGATCATCTTTTTTACTCAACATAAAATCAATCACAGCGAGAAAAATCGCAATTTATTATTCGTCTTTAATTTTGCCGATCATTGCCAAAAAAATGATTTTTTAAAAAAACGGACTTTATAACTTTGAATTTTTTTTTTGACAAGTAATAAGTTGAGAACATTGGCTTTCTTTGTATAAATTTATTTTTAAAGTTTTATGTACTTTACAAGTATATAGTCTTAATGAAGTTTATGAAATATTTAATAAAAAAAAAACAATTGTTTCGTTCCAAAAATTCTTATTTTTTTTTTTGAGATTCCAATGACAAAATGATGATAATAATACCAGCAACAAAAGAACAAGCAAAAAGTAGATTTATTTTATTAATAGAAACTGTAAAAATTTTAACCTAAGAATAACATTCTAATTTAATATTTTTTCCGATTCACTTCGTAATTTCTTCATCAGATGTATTTTCATCATCTGTTGTATTTTTTTCACTTTCACCATCTGTACTTTCGACAAAAAAGTATTTTCCAATTCTTCTAAGGCAGATAATATAGTATTATTTTCACTATCATTATTAAAATATATACCATAATATTCCATATTATTTTAGATGAAAATTAGTTTTTTACAATGTAAAAGAAAAAAGATTAAAGTTTTGCGCCAAAATTTGCGTATTTTTACTAATAAAGTTAATAAAGTATACATGGAAAAATGTATTTTTCGAAAGATTAGGTTTGTGGTAACGTGATCATCAAAAAATCTCAAAATATGATCGTTCTACTTATCGCCCCCTTTTTTTGCTGTGTCGGTCCCCATATAGAGAATATTTTCTTAATTTGAGGGGACCATGACATTATAAGTTTTAAAGAAATTAGGAATTATAAATCTTTCGAATCAAAATGGGTAATATTTGCGGAGTATGCATCATAATTTAAAAAATACCACGAGCAATTGTATATAATGCTTTGAGTCATGAAATCCTCGTTTATTGTAGAATTAAGATTTTAACCAATTTATATAAACAAATTATTTTCATTTTAAAGCGTATATTATTTCTTATGTATTAACATTATAAGAATTTTTATTTTTAATATTATATTTTACATTAATGTTTCATTTTTGCGAATATGTAAAAAAAAGAAAGAAAGAATTTTAATAGCAGTGAATCTATATTACCGTATTATAATGCTTACTATCGAACACGTGAACAATTCACGTATGCATTAAGACAACCATATCAGGTTAATTCAAATCATTTATGAAAAAATGAAAATGAATCGGTGAATTTTTTTATAAAACTATACGACATTGAATTCGTTCAAAAGGAAATATAAAAACCACTCACAATATCTAACGAATGCTAGTTGTAAAAGAAAATGCACTTTATAAATGAATTGAATGTACAAGATAATAAAAAGAGAATTCCTGATAGAATTATATGAAGTTAAGCAAACCCTTGAACAAAAAGTGATTCATTTCTGATTGGCTCGGAGTATTTGGCAAAAATTCTATATCTAGTCAAGTTGTGATCGTCATTTTTTTTTTTTTAAAAAAAAAAATTTTTCCTCATTCCCTAAATTTTTTATCATTTTCAAAAGAATTCATAATGACAGCACAATTTTTTCCTAAATTAAGTCAAAATTATATTGAAATATTAGAGGATGATGAATATTACGACATTACAATTGAAGTTGGAGAGGATCCGAATGTGAAAATATTCCGTGCGCACATGAATATTTTGTGCTACCGTTCTCCGTTTTTGCGACGAACCTTGTCTTCCAATAGAATGAATATTAATGACGGCACCCTGGCTCATGTTAAATTACCAAATATCTCACCGGAAACCTTTCAAATTATTTTAAAGTGAGCTTAAATTATTGTTTACAGAAATATAATGATGTCTGACTGCTTTAATAACTTTAGAAATTTTTATGATGTAGATACATTTATGGTGGGGTAATTTCATTAAATGAAGATGTTAAAGACATTTTCAAGGTATTGTCAGCCGCTGGTGAGCTTCTTCTTCAAGAATTGGTTGATTATATACAAATTTATTTAATTGAAAATTATCGAGATAAATTGATTAAACAACATTTTGAGCTTACCTATAAGATATGCTTTCGATCCAATAATTTCCGTAGACTTCAAGAATTATGTACTGACATTATAGCCAAATCACCTGAGAAAGTACTTAGATCACTTGATTTTGCTTCGATTCCTGAAAGTCGTTAATCTCTATTATCAAAAGAGATGATTTACGAATGAAGGAAGTTGTAGTTTGGAATCATGTGCTAATATGGGGAATTGAAAAACATCCTACGTTCAATCCGGATCTTTTAACATGGTCAGACGATGATTTTAAAATAATGCAGAATACTTTACAACGTTGTTTACCTTTGATCAGATTCTTTAGTTTGTCCTCGGAAGATTTCTTTCAGCGAGTTCATCCAATTAAAAAACTTTTGAATTGTCAACTTTATGAAAATTTATTAAAATCTTATTTTATTCCGAATCATGAACCAACTGATGATATTTTACCCCCTAGATATGGATTTATTGATGGTGGTGGTATTATTGATTCGAGAATTGTTAATTTAAATATTGTTTCCATAATCTCAAGATGGATCGATAAATTAGACATTGGAAGCAAGTTTTCTCATGCAAGAGAATTGTACTTTCCATATAAATTTCAATTATTATTACAAGGAAATAGCGAAGATGGACTTATTAGTAAAAGATTTCATGATACATGCGACGATATACCTAATACAGTCATATTCATTAAAGTGAAAGGGACAGAAGAAATTCTTGGGGGATATAATCCTTTAGAATGGAAATCAAATAATAAATATGGTCATACTAAATATAGCTTCATATTTTCCTTTAAGAGTAAGGATAATTTTAAAGATTCAATTTTAAGCCATGTAAATGATATGGAACATGCAGTATTTTATAATAAATTTTATGGTCCCACGTTTGGTGATTATGACCTTTCATTTAATAATACAAAATCAGTTTATCCTAATCATTGTAAGTTAGATAAGTATGAAAAAAGGATAAGAGATCCGGAAGAAACTTTCTTGGTAGAATATTACGAAGTATTTCAAATATTGAAAAAATAAGAGTTCGGCTGAAATAGAATAGTAATTCCGGACAGATTTTTTCACCAATTAAGAGATTTAAATTTAATGATTTGGATTTTATCAATAAAATAGTAATTTCTTAAGTTGTTAAATAAAATTGAAACTTATTAAAAGATGATTCTGAAATTGTTTGTTTCATCCGCTACCGAAACCTTCATAAATCCTACTAAATTTTATTTTTTTTTATTGGAAACCTAATTAAGTTTGGGTAAAATAACAGGTTTGCAACTCAATGATTAAAAAAATTAAATCAAATTCAAATAGAATTAAAGAGTTTATGAAATATAATACAAGATTTTCATTTTTTTTTATTATTTATTATTATAAAGAGACGCAATAAATCTTTTTGCATTCTCTAAAATTGAAGTCAAAAATAAATTCGTAAATCAAAAGATTCCTCATTAGTTTTTTGAAGTGAATTTTTCTCATATAAATGTTTGAATATTAGAAAAAGGTTTAGTTTACAATTATACTCTCACGTAATTATGACGTTTTCTTATTTTCTTTCGGATAATTTTCAGTACAAATTACAATTTCACCAAGATAGAGTTACGCGATATATAATGATCACATATTATAATCAAATTCCGATGAAACGAGCCGATTGAGGCGGTTCGGAGTGATCTTTAAGAGAAGAAAAGCTCCTATTGATTTGTAATAAATCAGATGTGTTACCAAAGAAAGAAACAAACCAAATTTTTTGCATGTAAAATTTCGCGAGGCAGATAGAAATTTATACTTAAACGAATAACAAACTTTGTTGAAAATGTACTTAAAGCGAATTCTTCACTTCGCTTAATCGTCTTACTACAGTCAAAATGCAAAAATTAGAGAAGGGAATACATCGATCCAGTATGAATGGCTTAAACAACAACAAATATTTTCCCTGTTTGAAAAGCAATTTAATTCGGTTTTGTGTTTGGGTTATTGTTGAAATTATGATAAAGTTAATTTGTAAGTCAAAAAATTATCTAATTCAAAATAAAACCTAATTATCTATAAATGGGTTTCAAATATGAAATATCAGATATTGAATTCTTAAATCGCAGATGATTAAATTTTTTTAAAGAAAAATTAACTTTATTGCGTAAAAATATAGAAATATAAAAATCGATTTTGCTTTGCTCCACATTTAAATTCTTTATTTTGTTTTTATTGTCGATGAAAAAAAAAATTATAAAGAAAAAAATTTTTTTTTCTTCACATCAAAAAAATTGAATTTATGAGTTATATAGCGACTACTAATCGCTCACCTCAAACTAATTTTATTGTTGATCGAAAATTGGTCCATAAATAATTGTTAATGATTTTTTTTTTTTTGTTTTTTAAATCCATTTCTCTTCGTTCATTTTGTTATTTTTCTTTTTACCGTAGCTTTTATTTACTTTTATTCACTCAACTTTACCGTGATCTTCTTATGCCTCGTTACATCAAACACATTAAATTAAGCTACGCTTAGGATTAGGGTAATAGTCAAGGTATAATTATAATCTGATTTTTTTTTTGTTTTCGGTAAAAAAATTAACGTGTTTTTTATTTAGTGCATAGTGAAGGATTTCAAGGTTATAGAGGAAAGCTCGAACATATTATATGAGCGGGTTCAACGTCGCGGGTCACGTCGTTAATGGCATCTACCTATAAAGAGTAAGTTTAATATAATATAAAGCTGGAAGTTTTAATAGTCATTTTTAACTTGTAACTTTATCTTTTTTTTTCTGGAAGAGTTCATATAATTCACAATATGAATTCCCAAACATGCAAGGGATGCTTCTAAATCTCGGAAGAGGATTGACGTAGTCTGACTTTACCTTTTGCATATTTTCACAATGAGCGCACAAATACAACCTAGAGGACCTTGTTCTTTGCCCTCATGTAGGTTATGATTTTGACTACTATCTATTAATTATTGAAATGTTTTTATTATCACTTAAATCTCTCATGAGAAAGGTAAGGACATGTAATTTATTTATTATTTTTAAATCATATTTTATGTTTTTAATATGAATATGTAATTGCTAATCGTAAACTTTTTCATGTCACGCTTGTAACTTACCATTATCGTCCCAGATATTTACGTTTCAAGAAACAAAAACTTCGCAATTCAACAATATTCTTGCAGACTTTGTGAATTCATGAAAGAATCTAAGTTATTCTGTTTGTAGACGAAATTTAATCTACTTAAATTTACCAAGATTACACATGTTTTAATAGTTTGTCAACTTTGGTCAAATGATTAACGTAACATTGCGCGACATTACAAGACACGTATGACGAAAAGCAAACAAAGTCATTCAAACATGTATGATATTTTTTGTTATGTTTTGACCCTTACATAAATAAGAAAAGTGAGTGATAATTGTAAGGATCAATAATCTATCGGAATTCCATATAAACCTTTCTAAGACAAACCTGAAGTCGAAGTGGTAATAAATGGCACTTCGTCCAATGACAGGTTTGTATATTATGTATATTGACACAATCTTAATTTTCAAAAAACAATTTTTAACGAAATATTTTATAATTTAGGGTCCTTCTATCTATGATTTGTCATCAATGGATCTGACGAAGAAAAACGCAAATATCCATTTATTATAATTATTACAACACCTATTTAATTTCTTCAAATATTTTCTCTATTCTAATTATTAAGGTTGCCGGACAAACCCGGGGGTTTCGACTTTTGCCAAATTGGGATTAGCAACCTTAATATGATAGGATACCTAATTGTAACGGTCGGTCATGGTCGGTCAACGGTCGGTCAAAGACCATTGACCGACCAACCATTTGACCAACTGACCGCCGCTCAGTTGTAATAAATAGCATGATTTAATTTAACATTTTTTTGGCTCATTAGAAAGATTTTATTTAGCCAAATATTATGTATTGTATTATTATTTCCTTGGGAATATTATAGTTTTTTTTCCACGAAGGGCAAAACCCATAGTAATCACACCCACGAGCGTGTCATTTGATGTCAATCATCTGATTGACCTACGTCATATAATTGACATGTGTTTTATGAAATTTTTTATATTCAAAAAAAAAAATTCGTTCAAAGAAATGAATAACATCATTTTACTATAATCAAAGTACCAAAATCTTTACGAACAAGAGTTTCTAAAAGCGAAAATTTTTATATTCTATCAGTAGCTAAATTTGATGATCGCTATCCTATAGAAAGAAAAAAAAAAAACGATAATATAGGCATCACTATCTCTTATCAAGGATTAAATCATAAATTAAATTAGAATCTACATAAATAAATTTGTTAATAATAGCCTTGTATGTTGCAAAAGTCAACCGTGTTACAACTCTACAACTTGGAAATTTAGCAACGCACGTGACCTTTGTCATTTGATAAAAATTATAAATTGTAAGCAATACCGGCAATAGCTCAGTTGGTAGAGCGGGAGACTGTAGTGAGATAATAATCTCAACCTGTCATCTCTAGGTCGCTAGTTCAAATCTGGCTTGCCGGAAATTTTTTTTTTTTGTTTTTTTATCAGCGAACATAATATTTGTTTATTATTTGTGGCGCGGATCCGTAATTATTTGTTTGGAATATTATTATTACAAACGCGGTATTTTTTTAAATCTAGATTTTAAACAACAAATATAATACATTTTCCGTAAAGGTGTTCCAAAATTCCATAAATATATTACCAGAGATCACAAGAATCAATAAAAAAATTTTTATACAAATTATATTCACCCAAAAAAAACAAAAAAATGGAAGGAATGCCTAAAACTAGCAAGATTCTTTGACAATTGAACCTAAATCAATTATTCTTAAAAAAAATTTTGCATAAATTAGGACCAATTTTTAGATGGGAAGAAATTACTTTATAGAAAAAGAAAGTATTAAATATATATATTCAAAATTAAGTGCTGCGCCACACATGGTATTTATTTAATAGAGACGCAGTAATCAGAACTTGGTCGCGTATTAAACCATTTAATGAAATGATTTGGGCTATGATATCTTCATGAGTTTATTTACCTTTTAATATTTTGTTATGAACACCCCGGTAGCCCACATTCGACCGGTTATTATCTAGAATTGCTTAGCGAGGCTGTGAAGCAAAGTTTTTTTTTGCTTTAGAGGCTGTGAATTTTTTCTACATATACTATCTGTCATAAAAATCATTTTTCTCCGAATCATATTATTTTCACGAAATTTTATATTCTACAACAAAGACGTTCACGAAATATATGGTACAATATAAAAAAAGAATTTTCAGTAAGAATTAACTGAATAACAACACAAGTATATAAAATAGGTTAGAAATAGATTTTAAAAAAGTGTAGAATCAGTCTTAATGCAATTTTTTATTTAGAGATTTTTGTATTTTTTTAAATTAGTATTTTGTTTACTTTGTATTATTTTTACTTTGAATTTAATAAAGATAATGCGAAATTATAACACTTAAAAAAGTTTTTTTTTAAAAAAAAACTGTTTATAACTGAAAATTTTATCTATAAACTTCTTTAATATATTAAGTAAAAGTTTTTCAAATTAAATTTTGTATATAAAAATCTTATTTATAAAATATTTAAAATAATCTATTATTAAAAAAAAAAATTTAAAAAGGTTGTTATAAATACATTTTTTCTCAGAAAGAATATAAATCTTATATGACGAAATCTGCTATTAATCTGCTATAATAAAAGTCTTTGTCATATACTTTATTAGAAAAGTCATAGTTTGGATCACTATTCACATGGGTTAACAGAAGGAGCACTGGTATCTATCTGAATGTGTCATGCACTCAGAAAGGGATCATTTAGTATATAATGTTCAGAATCAGATAACGAAAGGTTTGCAAAAGGCAAAGGTAAGGGTTATTTTCTGTAAGTCAGTTGGCAACTCATTATAGAATCTCATCAGGAGTTGTAATATCCTGACCTTTATCATTAGCACAGTTATTTTTATTTGATTTCAGAAAAGCTCCTAATGTTCTAGAGTACAAAACATATGCTCTAATATTGCAGAAGTAGTTTATTGTACTGGTCAAGCTCCTATATTCTGAGTAAGAATTGCTACCTGATATTCTTCCTAAAGAATAGTGAAGGAAGACAGGTAATAGATATCTTCTTTTATATATAGGTACAGAAAGTATCTCATCTGATAAAGAGAATAGATGAGAAAATTGATACCTGGTGAAAGGCTTCTTATATGACTCACAGGTAGGTATCTTCAGCTGGGTTATATGGTTAACATTTGAATTAAAAGGCAGGATGACATTATGTATTCATTGTTGCAAAAGTATGTAATCAATAAATCGTATAATATTTAATATGCTTTTTCAAGATATAAAAGTCTTTTGTAATATATGTAAGAAATCTAAGACTACTGTAATAGAATGGTATTTTGAAATTTGTCATATAACCTTTGTAATTTTGGCAAAGATCTCCAGCATGGTGGTCAGAAGAGTAATAAATAACTTGAAAGATTATTATTATAATCTTAATCTTAAATTAGTAATATAGGATCAAAATCATTATCATCTATCGTGAAGTCTAGTATGATTTTGTATTCATTATCAAAGGTATATATGTTGTAGATTATATGAGCCATAATCTCTTCTTTTCTTTTTATCTTCTTATAATAAGTAATAGATTATAAAAATTATTCTTTTCATTTTTTTTAAAGATTTAAAAATAAATATTTGTAATAAATTCTGTAAAAATAAAATATTAATTTTAAATCTAAGTAAAAATATATTTATTTTTCTTTGTTCTTCACAATAGAATATAATATTTTTAGGAATATTTATAAAAAATATCAAGAAATATATTTCAGTCTTTTCTACGATTTTTAGTATCCTAATAAAATATTTTGTCATGTGTTTGAGAATTTTAATTTTATTAAAATAATATAAAATATATATATATATATATTATTACATATTTTATCTTATGCTTAAAAGTGACAGTTTAGATTAATTTTATATAAAAACTTTATTTATTTAAAGAAATTTATTTAAAATAATAGGTATAGCATATACTTAAAAATATATTTTTTATTTATTTAATGAACTATTAGAGTTTTAGATAATGCGTATAAAAACCTTCATATTTTTATAAAATTTAATTAAAAAATTTAAAAAAAAAAAATAAAAATCATGAAAATCATTATTCTTAATCTTGTAAAGGATTGTTATCATTTGCTATAGTGGTATTCATAGCTGAGATGGGATTTACTTTTAGAGCAAATGCAAGGTTTTGATTTTTGGCAATTCTATCTAGGCTAAAATATTTCTTTCTCTTCTTGATTATGGTATTACACCTCTAAGTGATCTGCTGCTACCTCTGTAACCTATTTTTATAGATTAAGCTATAGGATGTTTAATGCTTGCTGATTGTTGCTATTATTATGATTAGTAGATATTGAGAAATATCTTCTAAGTTACAGTAATGGCGGAAAATAATGATAATATCATGTGACTTGATCAACATTACTTATCACTTCCTTTTTAATAATTATTTTTGTTTTTTTTACATAATTATTTAAATCAATACGTGATATATAATATAAATAAACAAATAATCATAAGATTGGCAAAAAAAAATTTTATCCATCTTTTTTTTCGTCATGCCAAAAAAATTAACTTTTAACGAAAGACAGTCCTTTATAAACAATTTGTGAACAAATGGAGTCCATGATATTAATGAATTACATAAATAACATATATTCTGAAATCCACATTATACACTTATATCCGAAAACTTAAAAATTTTGGTATTATTAAACCAAAATCGCGTTCAGAAAGGCCAAAACTTTTGTCTCTAAAAAAACGAATTCATCTTAGAAAATTAGCTAGCACAAGAAAATGTGCAACTAGCAAGAAAATTGCTTTTACACTTAACCAAGCATATCCAAACCTTAATATTACTTTCAGAACTATCTGTGAAAATCTTTTTAACTTAGGTTATCACGTTAGCATACCAACTTCAATATCAATATTGACTGTTGCTACTAAGGAACGCAGAGTTGAATGGTCAAAATCTCACCTAAATGAAAAATGGGAAAATGTCATTTTTTCTGATGAAACTACTTTTTAACTATTTCGTAATACAACATTGGTAAGATATAAGATTGGAGAAGAAAAACTATGACGTGTAGTTGTAAAACATCTACTCAAAGTTCATGCATAGGGTGCTTTCTGTGCACGCAGAATTGTGAGATTTCATTGTTTTACTGAAAATATAAATGGAGAACTTTATCTGAATATTTTAACTAAAAATCTTTTACTAGTGCTACAAGGATCCTTGGAAGAAGGTAAACATTCTAACAGGATAATGATCCCAAGCATAAGGTAAAATTAACAACAATTCTTCTTCAAGAAAAATGTCTGCGAGTGCTTGATTAGCTGTCCTATTCTCCAGATATCAATCCTATAGAGAACTTATGGGCTATAATGAAAAAAAAGGTAGAAAAAAAGGTAAATTAACATATAGCACAAAAAAAATTAGTTGGATTAAATGATTTTTTGTCAATTATTCGATCTAAATAGGAAAATCTTGATTTAAACCTCCTATCGAATTTATATGCAAGTATGAAAAAACGTTTGAAAGACATTATTAAAAAGAAGAGTCATATAATTGACCATTAAAATTTTATTTTTATTTACTTGTAGTATTATATTATATGTTATTAAAATATTTTATAAATAAATTAAAGATTGATCGAAAAAACATATAGCTTAAAAATTATCATTATTTTCCGCCACTACTGTAAACATATATTTTTCAGGTAAGACTTCCTCTTGTGTTATTTTATCAACCATGGCTAATTTATAATTAATCAATTTATGAGTATTACAGTCATAGATTTCATGTTTTGATTTATCAAATTTGTTTGTAATACTAAAAGTTTAAATGATACCTAACTTTCATCTAAAATTCGTGCAGTTCTCTATCTCTAAGATTTTTTTCTACATAAAAATTAAAGACTGATTTTTTATCAATATATTTATTATTTTTGTTGTAATATTTATGAGTATAATGTTTAAACCAATTAGTGACATAAGGTTAAAATCTATATTTTTCAAAATTTTGATGTAGGTGACGTTAACCTTTATGTTATTTGTAAAGAATAGTAAATTTAGGAATATAAGTATAATAAAAAGTTCAAAGGATTATACTATATATATAGAATAGTATTTGAAGAAAGCAATGAACTTCTCTTTAAAAAATCACATTGCCAGTTTTGAAATCATTAATTCAAGTTTTATAGTCTAATCTAATAGGATAAAGTTTTGATCTTGAGATAGACGATCTTTATTAGATCATTTGCATTTAACTTAAAAACCATTATAATCTCCTTCACTGTAAATTCTAAAGTCAAATGTTCAGTAGAATTATATACAAAGCAAATCACAGAGAGTTTAGCTGGCATTATTATTTATTTTGTATAGTATTTTACTTAAAAGAAAATAAGAAACTAATAGGATTTATACTTTATACTTTTTTTTACAGCAATTAGCTCAAGCATTCAGCCCTAAAGAGACTAGTTAGTATAATAAATTTCTATTCTTTATCATAAATTTCATATTTTCTTATAAGGTAAAGGAATACAAATTAAATCTTTCCATTAAATTATATTTTTATTTAATATAATATGAAATGATGTTTAACCAAAAATCTTCAGTTATAAACAAAAATTTTTTTAATGTCATTTATCACATTAGGTAATTAAATTGTAATGATAATTAATTCTAAGAAAGTAAACTACATTTTATATATTTAAAAAAATTAAGGAGATAAATCAATTTGTTAACTTCATCATATTAACAATAAATCTCAATATAGCAATATGTAAGCCATTTTTTTACCTATAAAAAAAGTGTATATATATATGTAATTGCAAGATAGGTAAATAGGCATTACTCTATAATCTATAATCTAAATAGCATTTGAGTCAGATTAAGATTTAAAAATAGCTAATCTAAGAGCTAATTTAAGAACTAATATATAATTTATATCAAATTTACTACTAAATTTTTTCCTAATCCATTTATGTAGATGTAACTTAAAAAGAATATACATTGCAAATATTTTGATAATCTTTATTCATTAAATTTATAGGAACTCATAAGTTGATTTTACATTAAAAAAGTTATATAATAAGAAATTTTTACCTATTGTTTTATATTATATAATAATATATAAAGATAATAATAAAAATTCTAATAATGATAAAAAAAATGAAGTTGGTAATTATTTAAAAAATTAAATCTAATAAAAGAATTATACTTTCAGTTTAATAGGAAAATTATAAGACAAAATTTTCTTTTTTAAATCAATTAATTAAAGAATATTTAGAAATTATAACAATATTAATTTCTAGTAAATACTTATTTTCAAATGAAGTAATATGATTTAAAAGAAGTAATATGAAACTAATTAAAGTAAAAAAAAATGATTTTTTAAAAAAATTTTCTAATTTACTTCAAATTTATTAATTTTTTAAATCTTTTTATAAATAATAAATTTTATTATATATAAAAGTAGAGTTTCAGATAAGTTAAGTTAACTCACAAGTCAGATAATCTGAGTCAAGTTTAAATCAAGTTGAGTTTATATTTTTTTGACTCAATGATTTGTAAGTCAAATTAAAATCGAGTTGAGTTAAATATTTAACTCAACTTAATTTAAACTTGACTTAAACTCAACTTGACTCGAGTTGACTTAAAATAGTATTATTAATAAATTAATATTTTAAAACTATAAAAATTATACAT
>CAJVPP010002973.1:0-12964 GCA_910592005.1 Funneliformis mosseae
ATATAGATATTCCTTTCGTTCAGGTGTAATAATTAAAAAATTCCAATATGAATGGTTTTTACCACTATTCCATCCATTTAAAGCTTTTTAAAATAAAATTATATTAAAATATATTATATTTTTTTGATTTTGATAAAACAAAAAATAAATATATTTACATAATGTTAAGTTTTCTTGCTGCTCTAAATCTCTATTGATTTTGTTATTAATAATTGACATTTCTTTTTCCAATAAATGTTCAGCAAGATGTTCACAGGTTGGTGGTTCATATGCAGAATTAAGTTCTTTTAAAAGATCCTTAAAAAATGGATGTTTAATAATTCGCCAAGATATACCTGCACACGTAAAAGCTTTTACAAGTGCGCGATCAATCCTTTCTACTTTTCCCTTTGGTAATTTAACAGGACCCAAAAAGGCATCCATTGTTCTATAGACAGCTTTACTTTTTTGTTTTCTTTGGCTATCATTATTAATATTACGATTAGCTGTTATATTTAAATATTTACGAATAACTGAAGGTTCTGCCTGAATACAATAGTTTGCTAAATGTTCTTCCATTATTGCTAGTTCACTTCTTGTCCAAAATTTCATACAAGCTTTACATGTTGCTTCATAACATCCAAAAGCCTTTTCATTTCCTTTTATAAAATGTTTCCAAATATCCTTTTCCAGTCTTCCGCCAATTTTTCGATTTGCATCTTCATTGCTGCTCATTATTATGATAAATGAGTTGCATTAGATAAAATTAAAAGAAAAAAAAAAATAGTTCTTTATATATTCTATGATTTGTGATATGATAAACCTGTTAAAACCCGTCAAATTTAATTAGAATTCGCAAAGTTATTATCAAAACTGTCAAAACTTTCGAGACTCATCGAAACTTATCGAAATCCGTCGAAACTATCAAAATCTGTTAAAACCCATCAAAACTGTCGAAACAAATTCTGAAAAGTTTCAACTTTTGCCAAAATAGGTTTAGGGTTTTACCCCGCAACTATAGCTGCAGCTCAGCTTGTTGACTTGTATTTTCTTCTTTTAAGAAAATAATTTCAAAAGTAGTTTTTCTTTGAAAAAAACAGTCCTAGTGACGTTTCCTTTGAAGAAAAATACATTCAGCAGCATTTTTTTAAAAAAAATTGCTCTGAAAGTAAAGTCCTTTAAGGAAATCATCCTGAAATAAAGTCTTTTAAGGAAATTATTCTGGAAATAATTCTTTCAAGGGAACCATTCTGAAAATATTTCTCTCAAAGAGAATTATTCTGAAAATATTCTTCTTAAAGAGAATTGTTCTGGAACTTTTCTCTTGATAAGAATTATTCTAGAAATGTTCCTTTTAAAGGAAATTATTCTGGAATTTTTCTTTTAATAAAAATTATTTCAGAAACTTTTCTTTCAAAGAGGATCATTTCAGAAATGTTCTTCTTAAAGGGAATTATTCTAGAATGTTCTTTTCAAAGAAAATCATTTTGAAAACGTTTCTCTTAATAAGAAACATTTTTATTTACGATTTTTTATTTTTAAATATAAATGTAAGCTAAATAAGTCAGCTTATAAGTCGCATTGGCTTAGCTTAGCTTAGTTTGTCAATTAATTTTCACAAGCTGAATTGAGCTGAAAAAAAAGTGACTTAGCTTGAGCCAGTGATAATTCAAACTAAGCCAGTTTATGCAAAGCTTTAGTTTACAATAATTATTTTAAATACTTTTAAAGATATAATTAATAAATTTAAAGAATTTACTATAATTTCAATTTAAAAAATTTATTATAAAGAAATTGAATTAGTGTTTAGTATGATACAAGTCTTTTAGATTAATCTTTTATTATTAATGAAGGTTTACAGATTAAAAATCTTAAAGTATTAGAGATGTATTGTATTAATTTATTAACATTTTTTTTTAAATTAAAATTTTTAAGACTGATTTTTTTTTTTAATTTTATTGAGAAATAAAAAATAAGATCAATTACATTTTAAAATTACTTATCATTATATAATAAAATTTTTATTAAATGTCTTTGGAAGTTAATTATTTAACTTCTTTCAAAATATATTTATTAAATAATAGAATATACAAATATTTGTGTATATCTCTAGTAATTTGTAGAATTATCTGTAAGTATTATTTTAGTATATATTATGAATTTCAGATGCATAATTTTCATATTAAATTTCTTAATAAATATTGACTTATTTTAAATTAATTGATTATTAAAAATGATTATTTTATCTTGCTATAAAATTTAAAAATGAATCAGATTTAATTTTAATCTTAATATTATACCTGATTTTTTTAACTTAAGAGATAAAAACTTTAACTTTAATAATAATTAATATATTTTTCTTAAAAAATAGTAATTATATTATGTTAATATACAAAAGATTAACTAATTAAGCTAATTAGAGTACTTTCAAGAGTTGTAATTAAGGTTGCTTGTCTAAACTCATTTTGGATTTGATAAAATGTTTAAACTATAGTTTTGCTATTTTTTTACTAAGATTTTAATATAGTTTTGCATTTTTATAAGCTTTAATATAGTTTTACCTTTTTCAGAATTTCACAGATTTTTAATAAGATTTTAATATAATTTCGCTAAATTTTATCTTTTTTTATTTAAATAACTTGCAAAACCTTTAAGTTTTGTTCAGTAACCTTAGTTGTAATAAATCTTTTATTATTTTACTTGAGAACTATATTAACAAAAAAAAAATAAGAAAACATTAAATTTACAACCTGATGAAAATTAATATCAAGTTATTATTAATGAGTAAAAAGTTGATCAAAAAAATATTATTCTAATTAAAAATCTTATATTTTATTATTCTAGAGAAAGACCACTTGAAATTACAAGATTTAAGAAATCTTTATAGATTTTAACTTAACATAATAAAGTTTCTATAGATCAAAATATAACTTATGCAATAAAATAAATATTATCTTATTATTTATTTAATAATCAAAATTAAAAAAAAATATAATAATGTTTTAAATTAATTCAAATTAATATGATAAGTATTAAGTTAAAAGTATTAGATTTGAAGATGTATTAGAGTTTAAGGTTAGAATTAAGTTAAAATTAAGTTGGTTTATTTAGAATTAAAATAAAACTTTTAAACTTAATTATTTTATTAATTTTGTAGACATGATTTAAAATTCAAATTTGTATAAAAGATAATATTTATCTATAAAAATTATTTAATATATATTTTATAATTATTTACAAGTAAATTTATATGTATTATATAGGATACATATAAAAAAATATATATGTTATTATTAATTTCTAATAAATTTTATTTTATACGTAAAAGTAATAAAACTTTTATAATCTATTTATTTCTATATTTGCATAGATACATAGAAAAATCTGTTTATATTATATATAAAAGTTAAATTAATAATTAAAATTTTAATCAAATTTTTAAATATAATTAAAATAAATAAAAAATATATATTATATATAAAATTTTTTAAGATATATTTATTAAATTTAAAATAAATTGTAATTTAATATAAAATATTATATAATTTTAATAATAAAAAAAATTTCATTTTAATAAAATATTTTTTAAATCAAACTTTTCAAAATTAATATTTTATACTATAATAAAATTCATATTATATTTTAAATAAATCAATAAAAAAAAATAAAACTAATTATAAATATGTTTATAATTTTTACTATTCAAGAAATATTTAAAGTATTATTATATAAAATTATATTTTTAATATTATTATTCTTTTTAATTTAAATGAAATTTTTGAAAGGATTTTTATGATTTTATTAATGAGTTAATAAGCATAAAAAAATAAATTAAAAATTTTAATATCTTATTAATTTAAATAATTTAATTATAATTTTAAAATAATTAATATTATAATATTATTTTTGTTTTTTTTATTTTGATTTATATTTATCTGAAAAAAATTCTTACTAAACTGTTATTAGAAAATAACTTTTATTATTACTTTACATCAATTTAAAATAATAATATATAATTTAAAATAAAATAAAATATAATTAATTATAAATTAAATAAAATTAGAAAATTACTTTTATATTTATTTTAATAAATGTAGATTTAAATTAAAGTTAAATAAATTATTTTTATATTTAATAAATCAGATGTTTTAATGCTTTTATTATTTTAAATTCAAATTTTATATTTAATTATTAAATAACTTTCTATAATAAATGATTTAAAAAGTTTTATATTTATATTAATCTTTACTTAACATTTTAATTTTAAATTTAATATATTAGATTTGTAAAAAAAAATTATTTATTCTTTTAAATAAGAATTTTAATAATATTATTTTATATCATTTTAAATAATTAAAATACTGTTTTATTTAAAAACAAAAATTTGTATTTTAATGGTTATTAAATATAAACTTCTTCTATAAATCTTTCTTTATATATATTAATAAATATCAATTTACTCTTATAGTTCATGCTATTTATGTTTCAAATATTGATCAATGATTTCAGAAATTTTGATAATATTTTTAGGTTAATCATTTATATTTAACTCTAAAATTAAACTTATTATGAGAATGTAACTAGAGGCTAGAGTTAATCATAAAGATAAATAGCTATTTATCACCTTGCATTACGTCCTTCTATTTTCGTTTTACTAAGTAAACTCAAAAGTTTTATATTACAAATTTATTTGTCTCCTTTTAAGTTTCATATAATGCCTAATATTATAATCATTTATAAAAGTGATAATTAAGCATATTTTATTAAATATTAAGACAATTAAATCATTTAATCTTATATCAAACAAATTTACATATATTCTATCCGAAAGAATATTTTTGATAGTCTGTAAAGTTTTACTTTGAGAATACATTGAACATCATAAGATATAATAGTCTTTGCTAATCTGAATAATCCCCAATCACGTAAGTATCTGCGAAATCATTTAAAAATAAATTCAGAGTAAACTGATAATATAAATCAAATTACTATAATAATAATAAAAATATATAACCTACAAAATTTATTCTTCCATCATTTCGTTATCGTTTTCCGTATCATCTTCGTCTTCCTGATCATTTGTATCAAGTATAATTATTTTTTTTTTATCTTCACTTAAGATACAAGCTAATCCTCTTGCACCATTGGTTGTTAGTTTTAACGGTTTAAACTGTGAAATCACCCGATATTTTTGTACTAAAAGAGGTGAGAATTTTTCCAAATTCTTTTTGGGAAAAAATTCAATAAATCAGAATAAACAATCCTTATATATTATTATAGGTATATTATTATAAGTATACCTTTTGGTTTAATACTTGATCAACAACATTGATTCTTTTTGAATATTCTATCGCTTGTAGTACTGTGCGTGGTTCGATAACTTGTATAAAGTTTAGTTCTGTGTAATTCACTTCTACTATACAATTTACTTCATTTTCTATAGTTCCCATAAATGAAATAAAGTCGGTTATTTTATATGATATATTATTATTTAATTAACATAGAAATTAACCTGATTCATCAAGCCCAGTTATGATTAAATGCATTTTCTCATCATCAAATAATTGCATATCTGTTATTATAAGATACTTATTTTGTTGCTTCTGATTTGACAGTTCGATAACGGAAATTTCACTGGTTCGTTTATCAAGAGATTTTTCAGAATTAAATTCCAGATTTGGTGTATTTTCAGATTTTAATGATGATCGGAGAACCCACACTATAAAACACATTTAAAATAATTATGTTACTATCAATGAATAATTTAAGAAAACAAAGCGAGAAAGATTTAATATAATACAGGATGGTGGTGAATATTGAACTGATCCATATAGGCAAAATGCAACGTATAAAATCGGTTGATATTCCTATTGAATTAATGAGAAAATTAAAAAACTATTGATGAATTTGGTATCACAATTATTTCCTCACCTTCATTACGATTCGTGTGTCTAACACTAACGATTGAGTTCCTTCTAAACTCTCGTTATTCATGAAGTCATAATTTATAAGATTATCAATTATGTACAAAAATTCTTCTGCCTTAACCGAATTAACAACATTATATGCTGTTGAGGTAGACATTTTATTACATCGTAATATTAACATATCAACAAATGATTGAAACGTTGGAGGAAACCAATCTTCTTTCTGACAAGAAAAAAAGTCATAAGGATATGCGGGTGCGGCTGCCTTAATAGAACTTTCTATATATGACTCGGAACTTTTAGGTTCAAATGAAAGGACTAGTGGATCACCTCCATCATAAAGATCCATTGAGGCAGCATTTGGGAATTTAACATCAGGTAAAGAAATTTCTACCGTCTCTGATTCTGTGAAATAACTATCCAAGAAATCCATATGCAAAGAATTCTTTATATAAGAGGCAATCTTACTAATGTTGGTGAGTGGTGGTGTTTCATGGGTTTGATTATGATCTATTGAACCTATATTATCGAATTCTAAATAATAATATAAATAAATAAATTATCATTTCATTTTCATATTAAAGACTTAAGTACCGTACCATATTGAAGCCACTGCTGGAATTCCATAAAACTTGTGTACTTTTCATCAATTATATTTAACACATCTTCAAGACGGTTAACAAGACATCCAGTAGAAATTATAATAGAATGAACATATGACTCAGACAATCCAAGACCCTTGAACTTTTGCTGCCTTAATTAGTAAAACGTTATTGAGAGTAATGATAAATAAATGGATAACAATCTCAAATAAATCAAAACCAATAGTGCAAGGAAAATACCATTTACAATATCCAATCAGTGTGCTCAATTGTAAAAGCAGCCTTTCGCAACCTGGCCTAATATAATGATGTATATATTCACGAATTTGTTCAAAAGACTTTTGGCCTTTACTTTCCCAATCCTTCAGCCCCTACAGTTGTAAAATGAAAATCAATCAATATTAGATTTATTACAAAAAAAGTTATGCTCAAAATTTACCCTTTTGGTAAGATGCATTTCCAGATATTTGTGTAGCAAAGAACTCGGTTTTCCAGAGGCTAGATAATGAATAAACTCTGCAGACAATTTCGAGTTAGCTTATGTTTACCATTAAACATATGATATTAGGTTAGAAATTGAATTTGAATAATAATATATTTTTTAATTAATAAATTTCATATACCATTACTTTCTGATAGTACTAATTGAAATTTATCAATAAATATCTTTGCGTTTGCTTTCATACTTTCGTGTTCTGCCTTGATCTGTTTCATGCCTTCAAATATATACTCTGTCAAGTATTTGATAATAGTATACGTTTGAGATAAAGTTCTTATTTCATTTTTATGCGTATAAAGCAATCCCGTGTTAAGAGTAATTTCAACTAATCGTTCATTTGCTGAAGTTTTGGTTACCACGGATGTATAACTTGCGAGAACCAACAATGTGATGTGAGAGAGGTCTGGTGTAACTGAAGCATTTATAATCTTCACGCTCTAATTAAAGAAATTCCATTTAATAACTTCGCTCTGATTGATTTTATATCGATTGATGTAATGATAATATTAAAGAAAAAACTACAAGCCTGCGACTTTATATAATTAGATATAGATATAGGCAGCAATTGATATATGCCATAAACGCTAAGTTAAAAATTTTGATGATGAATAAAATTCCTTATTTTCATAAAATAAAATCCATGAATGAAAGAAATGGAACCTTAGATGTAAGTTCCCGGACGTGTCTCCCGCTATAAGTAAATCTATAAGATTAGATATTTCATTTTCAATCTCATCTTCATGAGATTCGTTTATGTTTCCCAACAGATTACTAAAAATTTTTAAAAGAGTTAAAATATTTCACTAGATTATTCCGAAGCAAAAAAAAAAATAAAATAAAAGGTCAAACATACCTACCTTATTGGTTTTGCACGCGGAATTGTGCTAAGTTTAGGTAAATACCTCTGTATAGGATGTGTACTAATATAATTGATCTATGATAACCAATTCAAGGTCGAACAAAATCATTATCAATAAATTTAAGGATAAAGAAAAGACAAATTTTTGAGATTAACAACGACCTGTTGTTCGTTCACGTTTTCACTATCATTTTCATTCTCCTGAACCCAAATCAGAAAATTTATTGCAGATGGTTTTATTGATTCAAATGAATGTTGCGGATCAATAGGTTGAGGAAACAATTCATGTATCATTTCCAGTTTATCAACGTTATATAGTCTAATAGCTCCGCTTGAATATCCTAATGCAATTACTTTTCCTGATAATGTTCAAAATTTTTATTCCACAATTCAATAAATTATTTAAAATAATAATTAATGCTAAATTGTTTATCTATCCTTTTTTAAACATTAATTTATTAAAACCTTTTAAAATGCTACAAGCTAAAAGCCATATATTATTCTAGATTATTACCGTCGGGTCTCCACGCTAATGCCTCTACTTTGTCATTGCCATGCTTTCCAGCTGGCAAAGTCCAAATTTTTTCTAAGGCACTAAACCACCTAGCTACCCAAACGGAATCTGTTTCAGTACAAACTGCAAGCAAATCCATTGTTGGGCACATTGATATTAATTTTATAGGTTCATTAACACCATGTTGATTCATTAATCGAAAAGCCATGTGAGAATCAATTTCATGTTGAAATATCATTTTTTCTTTCCCTTTTTTTTTTTTGCAAAAACAAGTTATTTACGCGTTTCTTTGAGAAGTCTAAAATTATGATCATCGTTACACAATCATTAATTAAGTGGCTTAGCAAATTGCTTTAAAAGTTTTTACAGTATTAATAAAACAATAAAACTAGAACTTATTTTTCATATTAATAAAAATTTAAAGTGATATATTTGCTTTGCTAGGAAAATGGGATTCGAGGAATTTTTTTGTTTTTTATTGCATTTTAGTTTTTGATATTATTAGATTAAAATGTAATAAGATCTTAATTTTAGTCAAAGTTTTCAGAGCTTCATTTTCCTAGCAAACTTTTCATATACATATATTATATTGCTTTAAATTATATTATTCCAATTTATTTAACATTAATATTTATCAATTTTATAAATAAGCAAACTCTAAAGTTTAAGTTAAAAATATCGTTTGATATGATAATAAACTAATAGTTTTTTAATCTCTTATTTATTAGTTAGTTCTTTTTTAAATAAATTTTATATTATAGTAGAAGTTTTATAAGTTATTTTAGAATTTACAGATGTAATTTTTTAGCATTATTTTTTTTTATAATTTCTTTAAATGTAAAATACATATTTTGTTTTAATTAAATATTAATATATAATTACTTATATTTATTATTAGTGATATTAAACAATCTTATAATTTAAGAAATTACCAACTTTAGAGAAGTTTAATCACTTATATATAATAAATAACCTATTAAAATAGTTTCTTAAATACTTTATAATTAATTTGTAAAAAAATGAAAATGATATTTAAAATTAACAATTTTAATAAGTCCATTAAATATAAAACTAGTCTTAGAAATCCAATTCTAAATTTCTAAATTTAAATTTTAAGAAATTCTGAAATTTCAAAAGAGTTTATTATTATTTTCTTTAAGCAGCTTATTAAATTATTATAATAGACAAGTTTAATAATAAATTATAAAAATAATTTTTTTAATTTTCTTGAAATTTTTAGGACCACTTAAAATTGCTTAATATCCTATTTATTGTATTGTTTTAACTTATAAAAAATTAAAGTTTAGATTTTAATAAAAAAATAAATCCTAATAAAATAAAAATAACTTAATATAACTATTAAAAACAAAACAATTTTAGTCTATAATAAACTTTTTATTTAAATATTTAAATTAAAATTACTATAGATAATTTTATTATTATATACTAATTTTACTATAAATTTTATAATATAATTATAATAATTACTAATTGAAATTAAAAAAGTAAACATATAAATTAGTTTAAAATCAAATATCAGTTAAAATTAAATCTATTTGATTATAACTGATTGGAATCAGTTAAATTAAATCTATTTTAATTTATAACTGATTTAATATATATTAAAAATTAATTAAAATTTAATCTATCTTATTATAGTTGATTAGCATAATTTGATAAATATTATTAATTTATAAAATATAATTGATATATACTTTAAATCATTACTGATAATAATTATTGGTATTATATAATTTAAATAATTATTATATATTTTTAATTTATTTATTTATCAATTAGTAAAAAATTTTCTTTTTAATTTTTTTATTTTAATTTTAATTAATAATTTTAGCATTTCAATTTAAGAAAATTTAATTAAATATTAATTTTTATTAAGATTAATTAAGTATTCATAAAGTAAATCAAATTTTATATAATACTAATAATAATTAAATTTACTTTTTTGCTATTTGATAAAATTTTAATAATTTAATTTAAGAAATTTAACTTCTAAATAAAATTGTTTAATAGAATTGAATTTTTTTTGAATATTAATTTTTATAAATGTTAATTTTATATTTGTAAAATAATATATATTTTTCTTAATGTTATTAATATAAATAATTTATTTTTTTTTTTTTTGTTATTTTAAAAAATTATTAAATAAAGTTGTTTAGCAAATTTAATCTTAATTTTTATTAAAATTAGTTAATGATTTATAGAGTTATTTAAGTTTTTCATAATATTAATAATAAATAAATTTTATTTTTTTATTAATTTAACTTCAATTTGTATTCTTACTAATATATTAATCAATAATAAAATAAAGCTTATATTTAAAATATTAATAAAAGTTATTTTTTTGAGTCAAATTAAACTCTTTATAAGATTTTTATTTGATAATAAATACTCTTATAAATAATCATTATTTTATATATAATTAATATTTTTTTTATATTAAACTTGTAGAAAAATATATTATTAATATTATTATAATAAAATTTAATAAAAAGTTTTCATATAAACAAAATAGACTTTGATAAAGTTCTGAAGAATTTATATAGTTTTACTAAAATAAAAAGATGTTGATAGCTCAAATTTTTTCAAGAATTTTAATATATAGTATCTGGCAAGAAGTCACCGGTCACGTGATTGTTGATTATTATTTGTTTATCTTTAAAACCTGTTATCTTAACCATTTTCTTATTAATACACCTCTAGTTTTTTGCCACGTATTACTAAAATCTTTCTTATTTAAACATAGCTTTTAAAAGAAAAGAACTTTCTATTTTTGAACGTGATGAAGTTGTTGGTGCTTGAAAATGTGAAATAAGCGAAATAAAGATTGGCAAAGCTTTAAACCATCCCCAAAGTACCATTCATAATGTTATTTCTGCTTATAAAATTTGTAGAGACGAAACACTTACTTCTAAAACTAGTAGACCACCTATAATGACTGAAAGAGATAGTCATTATTTGATGAAAATTCTTAAACAAAATAGAAAAATAAACCTTCAGGAATTACATGAAGAATTTGTCAATTCCACTTTAACAAAAGTTAATAAAAAAACTTTAAGCACTTACCTTTATGAATAAGGTTTTTATGGTCGAGTTAGTGTAAGAAAACCGAAAAAAATAAACAAAAAAGACTTGCCTGGGCTAAAGAAAGAAAAGAGTGGGTAAATGAATGGGAAAGTATCATTTAAAGTGATGAATCTAAGTTTGAAGTGTTTGGAGGAAATGGTAGAAGGTGGGTTTGGAGGCGGTTTTATGAAAAGTATGATGTGAAGTGTTTAATTCCTACAGTAAAGTCGGGTCAATAAGGAGTAATGGTATAGAGATGTTTCGCAAAATATAATCTTGGTTTATTAGTAAAATTAGAAGGAAGAGTAACAGCTGCGGTATATAAGAAAGTGTTAAAAAATAATTTAATTCCATTTTTAGAGAGTTTAGATAATCAGGATAATTATTTTTTTTAAGAGGATAACGCTTCTATACACACTGCAAATATTATTAAAAGATGAAAAGTGAAATATAAAGTGAATAGTATTCCTTGGCCTGCACAGAGTCCAGATCTTAATCTGATAGAAAATTTATGGGATGAATTAGAAAGGCAGATGCAGGCACACACTCTATTACCAAAAAACAGAGAAGATTTATGGAAAATACTTCAAGAGGAGTGGTTAAATTTTGATGTTAATAAATATCAAAATCTTGTTGATAGTATGCCTCGTCGAGTTGCTGCTGTTATAAAAAGTAAAGGTCATCCAACAAAGTATTAATAAATAGCTAAAGTTTTTATCGTGTAAATAAAAAAATTTTATTAAATTTGGTACAGCAATGATTGAGTAATTTGAATTTAAAAATTTGCATTAAAATTGATCAGTGTTGCGTAACTAATGATTTGTTGCTGGGCACTGTATTATCTTTATGATAATTAGTATGTGTATTATAATAATGTTATCAATTTTTTATATGATATATTAAAGTTTACTACTTATCTTTTTGAACCTATCATCATCTTATATAACATAAATCTATGAATAATATAGCATTTAGAAATTCATTGTTTAGTATACTAAAGTTATTTGTATAATTTATTAGTTTAAAAAGAATAACTATTATAATACTAATATTATTATTAATGAAAAAATATTGCAATTATTACTTAAAAATAGTTTAATCAAGGATCATCTTTCTTAAATTAAAAATATAAAAGATAACTTTAATAATAATAATAATAATTTTAAAAAATCAATAAATTGGGAATTTAATAAAAATTATATTATTGTTAAAGCTCTGAATGGTTCAGATTAATCTGAAAATTTTCAGTTTAGATCAATTTCGGTTTAGTTTCAGATTGCAAAAAATTCAATCCAAAAATTTTCGATTCAGTTCAGATTTTTTTCGGATTATTAATCTAATCTGAACCAAAAAAAATCTGAATTGAACTGAAAATTTTGGATTACCGTATTCTCCCGATTTTAAGCACCACATTTTTGAAGGAAAAATCGGATCAAATCTTTGGGTGGTGCTTAAAATCGGGAGTTTTTTGTATTACTTGATTTACATGATTTACATAAA
>CAJVPP010002974.1:0-12960 GCA_910592005.1 Funneliformis mosseae
GAGAGGAATAGAGGGCAGTACATTTAAGATGTGGGGCTGAGAGGACGCAACTGCACAAGTCAAGGCTAGTTCATTTAAAGCATCAACGGATAATGCTGTTGAATTGGAACTGTCGTAATAAATATTGTGAAATGCTGCACAGTACACATGAGAGATACTGACATGGTAGTGTTATTTGTTTGTTAGAGGTGTATTCTGATTATGCAGAGGACAGCGGAGACATAGGATCAATTTGGTACTATGATCAGTTGCTTTTTCAAAATTATAATGTCTGAGGTGCAAACTATGTTAGTCAGCATGAGTGATACGTCTAATGACGAAACTGTTAAGATTGAATAGCCAGCCCACAGCGTACGATCTGTAACCAGGGGTAAGATATTGCTGCTTTAATGTGTAGCCATATATCATGTTATGCGGGAATATTCTGGTAATAAATCTGTCAGGTGATGGTTGTAAGTACTGTTCCATGATGGTAAACCATTTGGGGGTTCTGATAAATCTTGTTCGTTGATGCGTAATGTAGATGAGATCTTTATAAGAAAACATGTAGTTACCAACACAATTTACTAGTTGTTCAGCATAAAGGATTGAGCATTTTCTGAAATCCAGGACGTGATTTTGGTAGATCAGTTTAATTAGGTCTGAAATCGGGGTAGCACCTCCAGATACCAGATTACTTGAGCTTAATGGAACGCTAAGGTTAATGTTCAGGTTGTTTAAGGTACTGAGCAGAGCCGGGAGCCAGTCATCTTTAGCCCTCTGAGTATTATATGGCCAACGTATTAAAGGGAGATATACAACCATTCTCAGGTTTGCAGTTGTCTAACATGAATTCTGAAAGTGAGGCCTAATAAGTTAGATTCATTGGCCATCTGCAAAAGAGTACTGCTAAGATTCTGAATAATTCTTTAGTAGAGAAAAGTAATATTGTAAAAATAGTGTGACAGAAAAAGTGAGGATGGCATTTTTTGTGAGAAATGCAATTTAGAGCGGAGGAAAGCGACATATGAGGCTATGATTCGAGCACAATATTTTTCTAAAGGGAGTGTAAGTTGCGACTTATATTCTATGCGTGGCAGAATGACCGTATTGAATATATATGTAAGATAAGCATCCGTTAGTCTTTTGGAACGCATTATGGTGATTGCTAACTTGATTTCTTCATGAATCTGATTGGTGATAAATGTTCTGTTATCTGTCAATGAGATCCAGACTCTGAGATACCTGACACTTTTACTGGGTTTACGTGCGGTGATGTGATGGGTATCATTGTAATTGACAATTGTGAAGGGCTCTAACTGAGTTCTGTTTACCAAAAGTTCTGATTTGGGCCAATTAACCTGGATGTCATTAAAGGAGTAGAAACTGTTAACAATACTAATAATTGATGACAGGTCATCAGCAGACTTGGCAATCCATAGAGTATCGTCTATGAATGCTAAAGCTGGGATCGTTGTGAACAGGCATTGCATAGTGGGTAATCGAGCATCAGGTTGCCAATTGCAACTCATTTTGTAGCCATGAGGTGACTCCTGGACTCTATAGAGCAGTGGGTCATAGTAAATACACCACAAAAGGGGTGAAATGACTTTCTCCTTGATCGATACCAGAAACAACGACATAGGGATTGGTATTGCTATGAGCAGTAAAGATGCAGTTGAGTCTTGAAATAAATAATTTCATAATAATGTTGATATATCTGAAAGGGATTTGTAGCCTTTTTATTACTTTGATCAATGTGAACACGTTGATGCGGTCATATGCCTTAGATATATCTTGTAAAAGTACTCAGAGTTCTGATTTATTGATGACAGCGTCTTGTTTTATATTGTCTATTATATGTATGAGATCAAAGGTGGATTTAAAAGGCAGTCTAACAAAGTTTGATCCTTTCAAAATGTTGTTTTGAATAATTATTGATGCAATTCTGGTATTAAGTAGTTTTACAAAGGCTTTTCTCAGGTATTCCAGAAGCGTGATTAGATGGGTGTTGTTAAAGTCGAATTCTCAAGATTTAGGTTTGGGAATCGGATATACATAAGTAAAATTCCATCTTGTGGGGGTTGAAGAGATCTAAAGGCAGTCACAAATAATTAACCAAAGGTATTTTCTACTATGTGGACCCAAATTCTTAAGCATTTCATTAGATATAGAAGAAGGGTCTGTAGCTTTATCATTGGGCAGGCATTCTATAATCCTGTACCATTCGTCAGCTAATGGAAACGAAGTGAGCTTGTCGTATATTATTAGGTCAATATCAGCAATTGGTTGATATGTGGGAGTCCATTCTTCTGGAATTGTTTTGTCACAATGTGTCGTTCCTGCGATTTGTTGAAAATGTCTGTTGACCTCTTTTTTTACTTTGAGGTTATTAGTTAGTAACGGCTTATCATATTTGGAATTGTCCAGACATTTATCAAGAGTAATGATTTTTCTTTTCCTATTCAATATGGAGTCTATCATACGCGATGGATCAGCATTATAGTCGTTGATACGAGCTTGGAGTGCTTGTTGTATGCTCTTGATTTTGAACTCCTGCTCTTTAAGTTTAGCTTTCACATAAAGACCAGCTAGTAATAATTTGGTATCAGTGATAACTGAATTGATATGATCTAGGGAATGGTTAATGTTTACAGCTGTCACGTGTAGGTCGTTAGATTGGGCAATGGTGAGAAAGTCTTTATATTTAGACGACCATTCTGAACACTTGGTTATATCTTTGAGGCAAGCTCAGGTAAGTTTGTTGAATTTGTGTAAAGTTTTGATGCTTTTGTAAACGGTTGAGAGACCTATAGGTCGTTTTTTATAGCGGGTTGTTCTGGCTTTGCTTACAGGTATGCAGGATTTGGTCGCTGCGATGATCGATTCTTGAAATACGTTTTACGAGCTATTGAGTGAGGACTGTGTCCAGAGCTTTGTAGTGGAAAAGTCTTTAAGAGAATTATGTTTGGTGAGATTGTCAATTTTGATAGCGAATTTGGCCTATTTCATGTCATCCATACGGGAGTAAATGAAAAAACTTTTCTTAGGACAACATCTATCGTTCGAAGAAGTGGTCAAAAAGTCAGACATTGAAGTCATTACAATTGAATGATCAGAAACAGAGAGTATTGTGGATACTGTGATACGTGAGGATGTTCAAGGTCAACTCTGAGGATATCCAAATGTAATCGATTCGTGATGAAGTATTATGATGAAAAAAGGACAGGAAAGATGAATGGTTAGTATTATTAACGATATTAAATACGTCAAACAAGTTATATCTTGACAGTAAGTTCATAAAACGGATTGTGTGTTGTGGGTTCTGTGATCGGTCAAAATCAGCATTAAAATTACCAAGCAAGATGATGTGGTAGTTATCTCAAGTTGCTTCTGCAAGGAGTGCATTAATATATGTATGCATAGAACAGCATAGTACTTTTGAACCAGGGTTCAGTGGTGAGAAGTACACATTGATAACTAATAGCTTTTGTTTGTTAGCGAATTGTAATTTAGTGTAAATAATACGATCGTATTTTGATTCGTATTTGAAAACGTGTTTGGCAAATTTTTTACTGAAGGAGAGGCTGATATCAAACCCACTAGTTTGGCTCTCCTGGTACGTGCTAGTGAAGGTAGTGAAGTTTGAAAAAGTTCGATTGAGGATGGAGTTGGTAGATTTAAAGTTTGTTTCTTGGAGACTGATGATGTCGAGGTCATGTGACTCATATAGGGATATTAAATAATTTTGTTTGGCGGAGTTGTTAAAAGATCTAACATTATGTGATGCAATATTGATAGTTGGCAAATAGTTATTTTGGGGGTGATAACGTTCGTATCAAAATCTGTATTTGTAGAGACAATGTTCATTGAGTGCAATAAAGTTATTTGCGGGAAGCTACCAAGGCAGCTTTCAATATTTCTATCTAAGGTGTCAGTGATAGGAGTGAAAGACTTAGTATCATGCTCACTCATTAGGCCTTTATTTAGAAGAATCTGTTGGAAGTCCGCACACATAGAGGAGAGACTATTGATAGCTGTAGTGAATGATGATATACGTCTTTGTTGGCGGTGACAGATCGTAATAAGCTGTTCATTTGTCTTTTTTTGCAAAGAAGTTACGCAGTTAGAGGCATCAATATGAGGATATTTTTCGTCAACAGGTGATGATTCTGAGAGAAGCGCATTGTTGTGTTCGACCACCTCCTGAAGGGTGATGACATTGATATTGAGTGCTTTTTCGATGATACTAAGCCTGTCTTATGAGAAGGCTAAACTGGAAGTTAAAATTGTAAGTTAAGTCAGGATGGTTTCGAGTTGTGTGGTAACAAATTTTTGGAAGTTTTGATCGTGCATGGAGCCTTCTTTAGCGGTACCATTGGAAAGATCTTTGATCGACTTAGATACCCAGGTTGGATTGTCTGTTTCAATGTCTATTTCGTCAGGAATGTCATCAGCCTAGGATAAGGGTTTAGGTGTTGGTTTATATTTTTTGTCAGAAGAAGTCTGTGGTGGAGGATTGGATAAGGAACCTTTAGTCTGGTCTTCTTTCTTTTTGTTCTTCACAGCATCTACAAAGGTCACGTTGTCTCTTACTACGCCACTTTATTGCTGTTTTTTTAGTGTAATGTAATTATTAAATTTTGCTGGTTGAAATCTTTGATAAAGTTGTTGCATATTACAGTCTTTAGGGTTGTGTTTGCATTTCAGATAGTTTGTTACGTTATGGTAGGCAGACAAGCAAATGGCGCAGTTTTTTCTTTGAGTCTGTCTATTCAACTTTTTTACCATTAAGTGTCAGGTCCTTGAATTTACTAGCTGCTTCACAAAGTTCCGCCGTGGCAAAATAGAAGTAGGCATGTTGTAAGTAGTTATAATTTGACTTGGCCCTAGGGACTATCCAGGCAGTTGCTTCAGTTATTCGACCGATATCCAAAAGATCACGTGACGTTGTATTTCTTGGAAGGTTGGTAAGTTTAATTGAATGTTTTGATTTATTCTGGATGTCTACCCGAGGTAAGTTGCTTCTATGGAAGCTGATCATGTCATTAAGAAGGAAGATTCCATCTCCTTTATTGAGTTCAGTAAAGTTAGCGTTCTTGTCAAAGGTGATATTAGCTCATTGTCATAAGTTACGAGTTTCTATTATAATGTGAGTGATATTACTATATTTGAAAAATAATTTTTTTATGCGCAGTTCAGTGGTGTCAAGTGGAATTTCAGTCACAGTGATAGAAAGTTCTGGGGTAAAAGGGGCTTGTTTTTGTAAGACGAGTGGTAAAAACGTGTTATTGTCTATTTGTGGAATCTGCACCTTGCAGAAGTTATCTCGTTCGTCTTTGTCCAGAAAGGCAAGTTTGAGGATAATTTGTTTATGATCTGCTGGAGATTTACCACGTGTGATACCAAAAAAGGAAAGTAACTCCATGCAGTGCTGATCGATGATATCAGCAATTTTTTGTTGGAAGGTTCCGCCTTTGTATTTTTCAAGTAAACAATACGCGAAAAATTTGTCGAGAGGGCGACTGTTGGTAAAAGTGAGGATATCTTCCTCAGTAGCGATTATGTTTTCAGTAGGGTCGAAGCTATCATCAATATTCATAGTACTGGAGGAAGCTACGTTGACGGTTAAGGGAACTTCCTTTTCTTTGCCTTTGTTGTTTACCAAAGAAGTTTCGACAAGAGTGTTTTCGACTTCCATGTAATTTTCAGGAACAAGTCATTCATCAGGACAGATAGAGAGGCTGTTGGTTCAACTGTTTGCATAGTATTTGTTTTTGTTAGATTGTTGGATATTTTTGGGCGACGCAGAGCGATCGCGGTTGTTATTTTGTTTTCTGCTATATTATGGCATGGTAGAGAAGCAGAAAGAGTTTTTTCTATATTAAATATTTTTTTTTTATTTTTAAAGTGCGGTAGTTCTACACAATCTTTATTAAGATAAAAGTATAATATAAAATAAAATACAAATCAAAAAGAAAAAATAAAAATCTTGTACAGAAAAGAAAAACTAGACTATAGAAGACCGACCTTGCACTCCCCCAGATCAATTCTAACCTAAGCTAAAACCATTACTTCTGAGTATTTAAATGAAAAGTAAAACAGGAGAGGGCTTGGCCACTACTACACTAAAAATTCGTCCAGTGGGATCCAAGTTGCACCATGGTGTTTATTGGATCAGCGTTATTGTTTTGGTAGGAATACTATAGGGAAGTTCAAAACCTGAAGAAATGAAATTGTTTTTTTTATCTTTGAGGTTAATGTTAGCAGCTTTCTCAATGGTAGATTGACTGGTACACCTATCAATCCAGAAACGTTGTAATTCTTCATAAATGAAGTGAATGAGGGATGAACATACAGCTAAAGCCGTGGGTATGTGAGGCAGGTTTTTGTGAATGAGATTAAAGAGGGTAGTGGAAACAATGCCTTTAATGAGGACCACAAAGGAGAAGGAAGTTGAGAGGTCCTACCAATTAAGATTATCAATATCAATTGATTGTGCATTGGTAATGACTTTGAGGTAGTCTTTAACTCGTTGTATGAATAGTTTCATTTGGTAGTCAACCATCAGACAAGTCCATATGTGAAAGAAGTCTTCATCCACAGCCTCACATCAGGGACACAAAGCTGAGGATGGGAACAACGACAGGTGTTTGGTTTTCAAAATTTCAACTGTAGGAAGCATTTCTAGCAGTCGTTGAAATTTTTTCATTCTTGTGGTAGAGGTCACGTATGATGTGTGATTGGTAGCAACATTATCACTGAGGCAGAAAGAGGTAGCGAACCAATTAATTTTGAAGAAATGATGATACTTGTTGAGTACATGT
Source organism: Funneliformis mosseae (assembly GCA_910592005.1). Lineage (NCBI taxonomy): Eukaryota > Fungi > Glomeromycota > Glomeromycetes > Glomerales > Glomeraceae > Funneliformis > Funneliformis mosseae. The sequence goes on from CAJVPP010002974.1 coordinate 6,807, forward strand.
AATGATAAAATTTGCTGAAGGTGCTTATATCGGAAGATGTCTTTTATAAGTTGCCTAATCGGTAGGAGTATAGGTTGGTTGTTGTAGTTAAAAAAACTTTGTGAAGCAGCCATCGTATTAAATTGCATAACTGGAAGGGTGAAAGCTTCTTTCACCATAGCGTCTACCTTGTTGTTCAAAATATTGTTTGAGTACGCTTTGATTTTAATCAAGTAGACGTCCAGGCTGTGCACAGAGATTACTTGAAAAAGACAAGACCAAAGCATGAAATTATTGATTTTCAGAAAAGGCCTGAAAGTGGAAGACTACTTCTTGAGGAAACTAAATTTGTTGAATTGTGATATGATAATGGCTGAGTCAGTATAGACTCTGACTTTGCAATTTGAAGGAACAGTCAGGAGGGCTGTAAAAAGAGCTGCAAATTCAGGTATTGAAGAAGATGGAAAGCTGGAGGTTAACGCAGTGCTAAAGGAAACTATAGGTAAATTTTGGTGACATTGTAGCCAAGCAAGCTCCATTTTGATTGAAGGAAGACTGACGTTAGTAAGAGATCCGTCGGTATAAAACTTTAACTCAGTAGCAGAAACAAAATTAGAAGAAAGTGTTAGTAATTTTTCTTTGTGAGGCGAAGGGATAAATCTATCTATATAAGAGCTATAGGTATTAGGGGGTACAGTGGGCGGTATATTTAGAATATGGGGCTGATAGGACGCAACTGCGCAAGTTAGAGCTAGTTCATTTAGGGCACCAGTAGATAGTGCTGTGGAATTAGAACTGTCATAATAGATATTATGAAAGACTGCACAGTATATTTGAGGAATGCTGACGTAACAATATGACCTATTTGTTAAAAGTGTGTTTTGAATATGCAGGAAACAGTAGGAGCATGGGATTAATTTGGTATTATGATTAGTTGCTTTTTTAAAGTTATAGTATCTGAGGTGCAAATTGTGTTAGTCAGCGTGGGTGATGCGTCCAATGACAAAGTTGTTAAGATTAAAAATCTAGCCTACAGCATACGATCTATAACTAGGGGTAAGGTGTTGTTGCTTTAAAGTGTAGCCATACATAAAGTTGTATGAAAATGTTCTGTTGATGACAATGTTTTTCTGAAAGGAGTGTAAGTTGCGATTTGTATTCTATACGTAGTAGAATGACTCTATTGAATATATATGTGAGATGAGCGTCCGTTAATTTTTTTGATCTCATGATAGTGATTGCCATTTTGATTTCTTCATGGATTTGATTGGTAATAAATCTTCTATTGTCTGTTAACGAGATTCAGACTCTGAGATACCTAACACTTTCATTAGGTTTCTGTGCTATGATGTGATGGGTATCGTTACGATTGTCAATGGTAAAGGGTTCTGACTGAGCCTTATTTACCAGGAGTTCTGACTTAGGCCAATTAACCTGTATGTCATTAAAGGAATAGAAACTGTTAGCAATACTAATAATTGATGACAAGTCATCAGCAGACTTGGCAATCCATAGAGTATTGTCCATGAATGCTAAAGCTGAGATCGTTGCGGACATGCATTGCATAGTGGATAAACGAGTATCAGGTTGCCAATTGTAACTCATTTTATATCTGTAAGGCGACTCTTGGATTCTACATAATAATGGGTTATAGTAAATACACCACAAAAGGGTGAAATGACTTCTCCTTGATCGATGCCAGAACAACAACATAGGGATTGGTACTGCCATGAGCAGTGAAGATTTTGTTAAGTCTGGGAATAAATAATTTCATGATAATGTTGATGTATCCGAAAGGGATTTATAGCCTTTCCATTGTTTTGACCAATATGAAAACGTTGATGCGGTCGTATACTTTGAACATGTCTTGTAGAAGGACCCAAAGTTCAGATTTATTGGTGATAGCATCATGTTTTATGTTGTCTAATATATGTATGGGTCGAAAGTAGATTTAAAAGGCAATCCAGAAAAGTTTGATCCTTTTAAAATGTTATGTTGTATAATTATTGATGCAAGTCTGTTATTGAGTAGTTTTACAAAAGCTTTTCTCAGACATTCCAGAAGCATTATTAGGCGGGTATTATTAAGGTCAAATTTCCAAGGTTTGGGTTTGGAAATTGGATAGACATAAGCAAAGTTCCATCTCAAGGGAATTGAAGAAATTTGAAGGCAGCCACAAATGATTAACCAGAGGTATTTTCTGCTCTGTAGACCCAAATGCTTAAGCATTTCATTAGATATAGAAGAGGAGCCTGTAGCTTTGTCGTTAGGCAGGCAGTTTATAATTCTATACCATTCGTCAGCTGATGGGAATGACATGAGATTTGTTGAAAATGTCTGTTGACTTCATTTTTTACTTCGATTTTGTTGGTCAGTAAAGGCTTATCATGTTTAGAATTGTCCAGACATTTATCAAGAGTGATAATTTTCCTTTTTCTATTCAATATAGAGTCAATCATACGTGAGGGATCAGCATTATAGTCATCTATACGGACTTGGAATGCTTGTTGGATGCTCTTGATTTTGAACTCCTACTCTTTGAGTTTGGCTTCAACATAAAAACCAGCTAGTAATAATTTGGTATCAGTGAAAACAGAATTGATATGAGCTAAGGAATGGTTAATGTTCACAGCTATGGCATGTAGGCTGTTGGAGTGGGCAATGGTGAGAAAGTCTTTATATTTGGATGACCATTCTGGACACTTAGTTGAATCTTCTAGACAAGCTCGAGTAAGTTTGCTAAATTTGTGTAAGATCTTAATGTTCTTATAGACGGTTGAGAGACTTATAGGTCGTTTTTTATGGCGGGTTGTTCTAGCTTTGCTTACAGGTATGCAGGATTTGGCCGCTGCAACGATTGATTCTTGAAATACATTCCACGAGCTGTTGAGTGAGGACCGTGTCCAGGTCTTTGTAGTGGAGAGGTCTTTAAGAGAACTGTGTTTGGTGATATTGTCAGTTTTTACTGCGAATTTAGCCCATTTCAGGTCATCCATATGGGAATAAACGAAAAAATTTTTTTTAGGACAATGTCTGTCGTTCAAGGGAGTGGTCAAAAATCAGACATTGAAGTCATTACGACTGAGTGATCAGAGACAGAAGGTATCATAGGCACTGTTTGGCACGTGAGTATATTTAAGGTCAATTCCGAAGACATTCAAATATAATCGATTCGTGATGAAGTATTTTGTCAAAAAAAGGACGGAAAGGATGAACAGTTGGTATTATGAATGATGCTAAACACATCAAATAAATTATGTCTTGACAGTGAGTTCATAAAACGGATTGTGTTGTGAGCAGTCAAAATTAGCATTAAAATTACCAAGCAAGATGATGTGGTAGTTATCTCGAGTTGCTTCTGCAAGGAGCGCGTTAATGTATATATGCATCAATTTGCATAGTACTTTTGAACCAGGGTTGAGTGGTGGAAAGTACACATTGATAACCAGTAGCTTTTGTTTGTCAGCGAATTGTAATTTAGTGTAAATGATACGATCGTATTTTGATTCATATTTGAAAACGTGTTTGGCAATTTTCTTACTAAAGGAGAGGCTGACACCAAACCCACTGGTTTAGCTCTCCTGGTATGTGCTAGTGAAGGTAGTAAAGTTTGGAAAAGATCGATTGAGGATGAGGAGTTAGTGGATTTAAAGTTTGTTTCTTGGAGACCGATGATATTGAGGTCATGTGACTCATATAGGGATATTAAATAATTTTGTTTGGCGGAGTCATTAAAAGATCTAACGTTATGTGATGCAATGTTAATAGTTGGCAAATAGTTGTTTTGGAAGGTGATATCGTTCGTATCAGAATCTGTATTTATAGAGACAGTGTTCATTGGGTGCAATAAGTTATTGCGGGAAGCTACCAAGGCAGCTTTTAATGTTTCTATCCAAGGTGTCGGTAATAGGAGTGAAGGATTTAGTATCATGCTCACTCATCAGGCCTTTGTTAAGAAGTATCTGTTGGAAGTCTACACACGTGAAGGAAAGACTATTGATGGCTGTAGTGAATGATGATATACGTCTTTGTTGACGATAGCAGATCGTAATAAGCTGTTCATTTGTCTTTTTCTGCAAAGGAGTAACGCAGTTGAAGGCATCAATATAAGGATATTTTTTGTCAGTGGGTGATGAATCTGGGGGAAGCGTATTGTTGTGCTCAGCTGCATCCTGAGGGGTAATGACGTTGATATCAAGTGCTTTTTTGATGACACTAAGCCTGTCTTGTGAGAAGGCTAAACTGAAAGTTAAGATTATAAGTTGTTTCGTAATGACTTCGAGTTGTGTGATAACAAATTTTTGGAAGTCCTGATTGTGCATGGAGCCTCCTTTAACGGTACCATTGGAAAGATCTTGGGTTGGCTTAGATACCCGAGTTGAATTGTCTGTCTCGATGTCCATTTTGTCAGAAATATCATCAGCCTAGGATAAGGTTTAGGCTTTGGCGTATGTTTATTGTTAGAGTTCTGTAGTAGAAGGTTAGATGTAGAATCCTTGATCTGATTTTCCTTCTTCTTGTTCTTTAGGACATCTACGAAGGTAACGTTGTCTCTAACTACGCCTCTTTGTTGCTATTTTTTAGGGGCAATGTAATTATTGAATTTAGCTGGCTGGAACCTTTGATAAAATTGTTGCATATTATGATCTTTAGGATTGTGTCTTCATTTTGTATAGTTGGTTTCATTATGGTGGGCAGATGAGCAGATAGCGTAAAGTTTTTTCTTAGAGTCTGTCTATTTGACTTTTTTACTATTAAGTGTCAGGTCTGTGAGTTTACCGGCCGTTTCACATAGATCCGCGAAGGTAAAGTAAAAGTAAGCATGTTGAAGATAGTTATAGTTTGATCTGGCCCTGGAGACGATCCAGGCAGTTGCTTCTGTCATTCGACCAATATCTAAGAGATTACGTGACGTGGTATTTCTTGGAAGGTTAGTTAGCTTAATAGAGAATTTGGATTTGTTCTAGATGTCTACACAAGGTAAGTTGCTTCTGTGAAATCTAATCATGTCATTAAGAAGAAATATTCTGTCTCCTTTGTCCAGTTCAGTGAAATTGGCTTTCTTATCAAAGGTGATATTTGCTCTTTACCATAAGTTACAGGTTTCCATTGTAATTCAGATAATATTACCGTATTTGGAAAATATCTTCTTAAGACGCAATTCAGTAGCGTCAAGTGGAATTTCTGTCACAGTGATGGAAAGTTCTGGAATAAAAGAGGCTTGTTTTTGTAAGACGAGTGGTAAAAACGTGTTGTTGTCTATTTGTGAAATCTGCACCTTGCAGAAGTTATCTCGTTCGTCTTTGTCCAGAAAGGCAAGTTTGAGGATGGTTTGTTTATGATCTGCTGGAGATTTGCCACGTGTGATACCCGAAAAGGAAAGTAACTCCATGCAGTGTTGATCAATGATGTCAGCGATTTTTTATTAGGGAGTTCCGCCTTTGTATTTTCGAGTAAACAATACGCGAAGAATTTTTCGAGAAAGCGACTGTCAGTAAAAGTGAGAACTTCTTCCTCAGTAGCGATAAGGTTTTCAGTAGAGTCAGAGCTATCATCAATGTTTATAGTGCTAGAGCTCGATATTTAATAATATTTAACTCATAACAAATATCCTGATCATATTCAAACTAAATAAGGAAAAGAAAAGATTTACAAATATGGTGAAATTCTTTACTATTCAAAATTCAAAGTTATATCATTTCGACAGAAGAAGACCTGGACAATTATTACAAGTTCTTAAATGATATAAATTAGAACCCGTCCTTTATATGATGCACAATGATCCAATAGGTGGACATTTTGGAAGAGAAATAATGTTCAATAAAATTAGGACAAGATACTATTGGCCACAAATGTATGAAGATATCAAGGAATATGTCTAAACCTGTGATTCTTGTCAACGAAGAGGAGGACCAAGTAAAAATAACAAATTACATCCTATACCATCTCATAGCCCCTTCTATCAAATAGGAATTGACTTTATTGACCCTTTACCTATTATCCCTCAAGGAAATCGATATATTATCGTAGCTATTGACATGTTCACAAAATGGCCAGAAGCAAGAGCCGTTACTGAAGCTACTGCTAGTCAAGTTGCTCTCTTTATCTATGAAGACATTATTTGTAAACATGGATGTCCTATAAAAATTTTATCAGATCGAGGTACTCATTTCAA
>CAJVPP010002975.1:0-12956 GCA_910592005.1 Funneliformis mosseae
AGTCTTGGGACTAGACTTATAACTCTACAGTTAATAAAGTTACTATTTTACACTTTTAACCTTCTTCTTGTCTTCATCATAGGATTGATCGTGATAACCTACTACACAAGTGAATCATGATAATAAATTGTTTTATTCGTTTATCATTAATTTCTCTTAGAAAAAGCCTTTGAGATAATTGTGTCATTTAGTTTATTAGTTTTGTTAGCTTAGTTTGAGATGATTCCAGGTCTAATACTGGTTAATTTTTAACCAACTAGATAATGGAAATAATGTAACAGTAGCACAAAGGTACTACATAACTGAAATATAGTCTAAAATAACAATACCTTGTGATTAAGGAGTGCAATGTTAGGAGTTTTTCATATATTATATATCAATCTGTTAATCTTTTTTTTTCAATATACAATTTGAGTTTATACAATAATTTAGTATACAATTATTTTGGCTTACTCATATTAATTTTTTTAAAATATTGTTTATCTGTAGAAAAAAAAGTCACATTTATATTCTACTTGAAGATGAATATCCTCATCATTTTTGTATGAATTAACATATATTAATGATAATTTTAAAAGCTACTCAAAATCTAGATATTCAAAATATTTACCTAACTAATTAAAAGAAATGAAAGGTTTATAAAGTTAAATATACCAACTGTTAATAAGGTGAACTATACGTTAATTTTACATCATACGCGATCCTAAATCATATGAGATTTAGATTTTTTTAAATTTTCATTTGAAATTTGTGCATTATTCTATAAATTATACAAAAAGGATATGATAAAAATTTATGATGTATTTGCAAATGTTAATTCTTGTAGACTTTATTAATGTATAATAATATAATTATAAAAATAATTTATTTATACACTAAATTTTTTTATTTTATACATAATAAAAATAAATTTAAAATAAAAATTCATCTAAAAATTAGAAATTTCTTAATTTAAAATCTAAACTTTGAACTAATTTAAATCTAAGATTAAAGAAAGTTAAACTTATTTTAAAAAATTTTAATAAAATAATATTTAAAAGAAAATTAATTTTTTTATATTTGAATATTTTAGATTTCTTAAGATTTTTTAAACTAATATAAATATATAATATATTATAAAAAAATATAAAAAAAAATGAATTTATAAAATATATAATAATTATTTTAAAATAAGATATTTAAGAAAAATTCATAAAATTAATATAATTTGTTACAATCTAAATTTTTTATAAATTAAGTAAAAATAAGATTATTAATAATTTTTATTAAATATATACAAATTAATTTTATTCAAAAATTTGCAAAATTAAGTTTATTGAATTAGTTTACCTTATTAATTAAAAAAAGAAGATTTTAATTTTAAAAATTTAATATAATAATTATTTTAAAATAATTTTAAAAATATTATTTTTAATAGTTTATTTTATAAATTTAAAAATAATATATATTTAAAATTATTTATTATATTATAAATTATAATAAATATTAAATAAAAATTATAAATACTGTATAAATCTGAAATATCGTTAATTATCATTAAAAATTTTTATATAATAAATTAAGTTTAAATTAAATGTAAAAAATAAATAATTTATACCCTATAATGATAATATTATTGATTATTAAAATTTTTTGAATAATAATTTAATTATATAAATTAAAATATGATAATAATTATATGGTTTACAATCTAAGCATTAAATATTTTTTTTAAAAAAAAATTAATTATAAAATAATTATAAATAAATAATAGATAACACTTATTTACTATTTAATTCTTCTAATATAGGAGTATCTGAAACTGATTCTGTATTCGAATTTGATAAAATTTAATTTTTAGCAAACAAAAAATGAGTAAATTAATGATATATATTACCTTCTAATGAGGAAGCTTTTTTAGCATCTGAAATTAGCTCAAATGTAAAATTCATGAAAAAAAAAAGATTTTAAAATATTATCAAACTGCATTTATACGAAACTTCATATCTTTTATTTCTTTTTATTTTTTGATAAAAATATTTTTAGTTTCTTTATTACATACTTACTTTTATAATTATTATTAGACATTGTTATAATTTATAATAAAAAAATAAGCCTATTTTTTTTAAAAAAAAAAATTATTTAAAATTATCTTGTATAATGATGACAGAATATGGGGCTAAGCTATTAAAATCACCTTACGGGATAAGAAATTGATTTTGAGTAAATGATAATTTAACCAATAATAAATTATTCTATTTTTAAATATTAAGTAGAATTAATTATTAAGATGATACTAAAATTTATTATTTAAAATTTTTATTATTTAAAATTTTGCTATAATAAAATATATAAAATTTATTATTTAAAATTATTTTACAGAACTAATTTTTGTAAAACTTAAAATCAATTTCGTATCACTTGAAATTTTGCTATTAATCACCCTACGGGCTATTGTTATGCTAATTTTATGATACTTAAAAATCGATTTTGTACCACTTGAGATTTTGCTATTAAAATCACCCTATGGGACATTGTTACACTAATTTATTAAAAAAAGTTTATATATTAAAAAAATTATTTTTTATTTTTTTTTAAAAAAAAATATTTGCTGGGGTATTAATTGCCTCCTAGACCCCCCATTCAAACACACATTCAAACTATTAATAATGGTTTTAATTAAAGTTAAAAAATTTTGAAAGGCCCGAAACTTTTGACTTATGTTACACAAAAAATGATTGCTTGCTTTGTTAATAAGATAATTGACTATAAAAACTTAACCAAATAAAGTTCATATATCATATAATAATATGAATCAAAAATCTCAATTTTGGTTGTTGGGGTCCCGTAAGGTGATTTTAATAGCTTAGCCCCCATATACAGTAATAGTAATACATATTGTCAAGGTAGACCTTACCGAAGTATGTATGTGAGACGTATACGAGGCACAACATTTATTGGTAATTAATAAAATAACCAATGGTGATAATCAAGGAAAAAAGTTATTGCGAAAGAAGTTAAGGCCCACCTATTATAAATTAGTATATTATCGAACCATGAAATTTTTTTTTTAAAAAAAAAACGACAATTGCTGCGACCCGCAACGATCCAACCCAAAGAAATCGTACAAAAAAAAATGAAATAAGAACCCCAGTTAACAAAATAATAATAATAATAAATTAAAAGCTTCGCAGCTGATATGAATGTGACGGAGTCGGTGCTGAACCGATTTTAAATTCAGCATAAACTGAATTTACCAATTTTAAAAATCGAACCGAAACCGGCACCGGACTAGCATAAAAGAGTCGGCTCAAAATCGTTTCGTCATCAAATAAAGATAATTATGTGCTGATAACCCGTCAAAAATTTTTTCAACATCACATGCTCTATTAGTATAAATTTAACTTGACGTCCCTAATTTACTTTAGGAGAGCCAAAGTAGAACCGAAGAGGTACCGAGATGGAACCGTCCCCATCCCTAGCAGTAGATCGAACTGACATTTCATTGCGAAAAGAACCTAAAACAAAAAAATAATGTAAAAAAGGATATAGAAACCTACCACATAATGGAAAAATTTCATCTATCACTGCAATCCCAAGTTATCAAGGACGAAAAATACCAACCAACCGAAAACAAAAAAATTCAAATTCTAATAAAAAAGAACATAAATAAATAAGTTCTGAGAACAAATCAATTATTTTAACGATTTGATTTTAACGGGTGGGAATTTCCAGGTTGAAGAAACGACTTGTAACTCCAGTACATTTATCGATATGAAGTGATTTAAGTTGTGTTAGATTTCTTAGTCCATCAAATTACAAAACAATGTTAAAGAATAAAAGCAATACATCAATAATTCTATCAGCTCAATACCCTTCACATTATAAAGTGAAGTGAGTTGTTTTTGTGATTGTAAAAGGTTCTCTAAATAATTTGTTCTTATAAATACAAATACTTAGATGTTTAATTGAAGGTATTAATAACGGTGAAGATGTAAATGAGGTGTATGATCTGGATAATTCATTGGTGTCGTTGGTAAACTTAGGTTAATAGCTTCAACTTGTGATATAAATTATGCGTCATTTAACATCATTTGATAAAGCTTGATAATTGAAAAGCAATCTCTATCTAGACTTATTGATAATTATAAAAAAGAAGCATCAATATTTATAAATATATTGAATAGAACGTGTTGTTTATAATTCCGTATTTCTTTAATCTTTTTTCTATCGTCATCATTAAAATATGAAAAGTAATCATCAAGAAAATTATAACCTATTTCCTTTTCGACATTTAATTGAAAAGGACCTTCCCAAAGTATAGGAATTGTAATTCAACAAAAAAATCGGTTGAATAAAACGCATGAATGAAGTGTTTCGAAATCATTTCGAAATATTGGATAATGTCTTAACAGTACAGTTCTGGTAAATTTCCACGAAATAATTCTAAGATCTTGAAGCTGTCCTTTTATCTTTAGCAGCTTAGTCAACAAAACTAGCTGCTTAAGTAAAAATTTTTCATTTTTGTAATAAGAAAAGCTTTCTCTAATTTATTTCTTTCTTTTGCTTTTTATTGCTTTGTTCTTGTTAATAATTGAATTTTGAATAATATTTATAATTGCTGAGCTCTGCTGTATGGAACGATCGTGTTTGCAGTTATGATATGAGGTCACACTAGTGCAAAATAAAAAAATTTTTTTTTTTTTAGGAATTTCTCAACAAAAAAAAATATCACATTACTTTAATTAAAGTAGTACTCCTGCTTTTATTTAACTTTTTTCTCTTTTAAAAAAAATTCATTTATAATTAAGGATGTTAAAAAGTCGCATGGGACCAGGTCCTATGAAGTCCGGACCAGTTTAAAATTATAGGACTGCGGTCAGAGAACTATGTCAATTTTAAAAAAATTCAGATGAATCGATCAAAGAAGAATGATATAATCGTTCTAATTGGACGATACTTCATCTTTCAAGAAGAACGGTATACAGTATCATCCATCATTGTTCTAATTGAACGATACTACTACGATACTCCATCGAGCAAAAAGAACGATGCTTCATCATCGTTCTAATTGAAACGATACTCCATTGTTCAAGAAGAACTATTATGGTTAATATTGTATTTAGTAGACCAATTTTTGTATATTATTAAGATTGTAGTTCTAGGACCGCAAGTCCCAATTTATATAGGACCACAGTCTCGGGACCTGGTCCTAGAAAAGTAAAAGTTCAGACGTTCTATGAGGAATATGATGAGTATTTCCTGCATTGATTAAAGTATTTTCTTCTTGTTCCGCATTATCCTTATGTTGATGATGTCTTTATTGATTCTGTCTTAGAGATCTCTCTATTCTCCTTTCATATATTCCAACGAAGCTTGATAAATTGTTACTTTCCTTACCATGAATTCCGGTGGCGTCAATCCTCTGTAAAATTTTTCTTTTATCTCATCACATTAAGATAGATTAGCAAACAAAGGAATCATTGGAACAATTACTCATAAATAAAGCAAAAAAAAAATTTTTGTTTAACATAACTCAAAATGTGAAGAAGTTTTATTTACACCATTTCCGATTAAATAAAAATCAAATATACGGATAAATCCACCAAAAGTTATTAATTTTCGGAATAAAAAGACTTAGAAACCTAACTTTCTATAAGAATATCATTTATAGTTTTCGAAATGCAGATTTTTTTTTTTTGGATACTTGACTTTTTTCGAGTTAATTACAATAATGGTGACTTGTTGTTTACATACGTTCAGTATATAATTTTAGTCTTATTGAGATATACCTAATTTTTACAACCATTGTAAATCTCTGAACCCATCAACGCATTGCATTGCGTCTGAAATCTTCATATTTGCTATTACTATTTAAATATATTTTATTAGTTATCTAATCATTTATTGTATATTGCGGCATATTATAAATTAGGTGAAATTAATTTAAGAGAATTCAAAACTACTAACAAAGGTTCTTACTTGGTCCATATGTATAGACTAAAGTTCAACACGATAAATACGACTTTAGGGACAAGAAGAGCATATCAATCTCTTTCTACTTTGCTTAAAGTTATAGCGAATAAGTGAAGGTAACAAATAAAGAGAAAATTTAAATAATAAATCCAAATGACAAAATAATAATAAATCATCCAGGTTACATGGACGCTTGAATATTTTAAGCATTACACTAGTATCTAAAATTATTTGATATATTGTGAAAAAGAAACAAGGCTTTATAATTCGGAAATTCGAATTTCAAATTAAAAAATTCGCCTAAATAGCGTTGTACAATGGTGTTATTATCAAACCATAAAGTTATGTTGAAAAAAATATATGGGAGGTTTACTATTAAATCATATTACGGACCTAAATTAATATTTTCGTAGCTCGATTTTAAATGCAAGCTATATTATCAGATTTTAATTATAACGATTTTCAAGGACGAAAGTGATCGATTCTTTTTTCGAAAGTTGATTGAGATGTTTCCAAAGGAAATTTGGATTATATCGTTCCCAAATAAACGGGTTTGTGAATATACCCTTAAGTTTGATGTCATTTTACGCACAATTAACTATCCTACCTAATATAACGAAGTAGAAAATGATATAATTATTGTATTCAATTGACTAATGTAACCATCTGCCAACATAAGTTAAAAACAAACTTTATTTAAAATACGATTATCGATGACAATCATAGTATTGTTTTAATTTAAAAATTAAAATTCATTAAACAAAGTTACAAATAAATAATCTTATTTAGTATATTACTTATTAAATTTCCTAAGTCAGCCTACAAAAAGTCGATTACATAATTAATTAGATTGTTTAATTAAAATTTATAATTTTCTAACCATAAAATCAAGAAGAATTTAAAGGAAAATTTATGTTAAAAATTTTATTTTGTGTGAGTACCAAGAGAATTTCTTTTAAACAGCATTTAGAGATATAAACAATAAGTATAGAAACTAATAATAAAAAGAAAAAAGTAAAATTTTGAGAAAATATATAAATAAAAATTTTCTATTATCACTGAATTAAACTGTTCAACGATAAGTAACGAAATCAACATCATAAAAGATCACAGCCTAAAGCAAATCGATAGGAATGAAATATTTACTTCGAATCAGACCAGGTAAAAATGAAGATAATATAATAATAAGAAATATTTTAGGAAAAAAATAAAATAACTAAAATAAATAACAAAAACATTTTTTAATTTAAATCGATCCTTTTTTTGTCGATCGTTGCATATATTTTTTGTATTCGTTAGAAGAACGTTATGAGACCGTCCGGCTCTCTCTGCTCCAGGTGAATTTCCACCACAATCTCAATTTTACTGACGTTTTCGCGTCGGGAGAGCACTCCTGTTAAATTATGAGAATATAAGGAAAATATTGGGAAAGTTTTTTTCCGAAGTATTATAAGATGCCTTGTATTTAATTACTCCTCTTCAAGTTTTCTCCATGATTGAATTGTATTGATTTGAAATTTCGTCAAAATATTGATCTATTTAATTGCAAATTTCTTTGATAGTTAGCTCTTTTATAAAAAAATATATAGAAAAGATATATATAAAGTCAATGTGAAATTGAAGATTGTCGGTTGGTAAGTTTTCATTAACGAATGCTCATGTTCTACGAAATACATAAGAATATTTTAAAAAGAAATGTCCGAAAAAGTGATACTGTAAGTGTAAAATTACTTTGACTCTTTGACTTTATTGATAACCTTGTCTACTCATCCAAATCGATTGAATAGAAAGTGTCGTGTGTCGTGGATGCACAAAGTTGAAGGAAAGAATAATAGTTAAAAAATTCATTATCAACAACTTATTAATCAAGACTCCAAAATTTTGTTCAATATGTCTTTACATTTTTAATTACAACAATTTTATTGAGCCCTGTTAGAATAAAGTATAACATGTGCTGCGAAATTAAAACAAAAAAACATTAAAAAAGATAAAAAGTAAAAATGAAAAGTTCGAAAAATAAAAGAGACTTTAAAAAATAGAGGATTAACCAAACCAACTAAAATATAAACAAAAAGTTCAATTACCTTTGTTTGAAAAAGTAGGATATCGATTGATCATTCAATATTGAGAAGTACGTTTAGATAGTTTATTCCAAATAATAAATTCATCATATTACTTATTGGTGGTGACAAATTTCCATTAAGCATTTCAATCAACTGGTTGAAAAAGTTGCCTTCTGCCAATTTTTTTTTTTGTTATTCGTTAAGGAGAATATATAATTATAGCCACCATGAGATGAAGATACAGTATGACAGAGCATAAAAAGGATAAAACTAAATTAACTAAATTATATAAATCATATACATTTCGTATTTATGATTTCATATTTAATATTAAACTGTTTGTACGATGACAAAAAAGACGAAGCTGATCTGCACAATTATAATATTGACATCTCATATAACATGACATGTCACCAGATAATTATATACCAACTGGAGAGGTAGATATAACCAAGAAGCTTGCGAAAAAATGAGTTGAACTGATCAATCGATATTGTGCCTGATTATGATACTTGATACAATTTCGAATTCATATGCCTCAGCTTTTGATTGCATATACTGTATGATTAACATTTTTCTATTGTACTGTTCATGCGAGTGCAGATAATCGTTTTAGTTTTAAAGCAGAGAATTTTCTTTTTGAAAAGTGATTTTAAATCATCCATCATAATAATTTCTTCGCACAAATATTGAATATGCTTTCAAGATTATAAGCTAAGAATTTACAATTTGTTGACTCCAAGGGACGGGTCTAGTTGGCTAAGCTATTGATCTTTATCAGTTAAACCAAAATGCGTGATCTCACTTACTTATTATTCAGTTTTAGAATTTCATTTGTTTTTACCTTGCCTTGTTATTTAACAATATCTATGTTGAATATTCATTTATTCAATTATTTTTAGAATATATTGATATCGTAATAAAGGGAATATATAGATTATTTATCTGACGTGTTATACATCTCAAGAAGCTAAGAGATGAATAACATAATATTATTATAAGCAAGTATATTAAATGAGATTTAAAATAAGTATTACGAAATTACATTCAAAGCGATGCTAATGGAACAATTTCAACATCTTACCAAAATAGATGAATGAAGCTTATAAATGCCAGAGAATAGCTGAACATATGGATCAAACATAGTCATAGTTATATAGGTTATAATAAGAGATTATCTTTTTTTCTCGTCAAATTATTTCTATCATAGATAAAAACTCAATGACTTATAAGTCGAAGTGCTTCATTTATAGTATTATCCTTACGCATATCTATACAATCAAAATTTAGTATATTTCTGTGATCTCTTCACTCATAAAATTATATGAAATCATATTTTCATCATCGTTGCGTTATAAGTTTATACTGAATTTGCTGATTTTTTTTTGCATTAGACAATAAAATTTAATTTGAAAATAAAATATTTTATTTTAAATTATTAACAAAAAGAAAATAGGAATAATATATTATATAATTTATTTAACAGTTTTTGCCTGGGATTTTAAAGAATTTTCTTTAAAAAAATAAAAATTATTGCAATGCATTAGAGCCGGTTTCGCATATATTAAGAACCAAATAAGAAGATAATACATTCGAACCAATTTCGTATGATGATGGTAAATATATCAAAATCGTAATTGATTATATCATAGAAATTATATATTTTATTTTTACAATAAAATATTTCTATTTATAAGTACTGTATTAAACAAGTTAGAAAACATTTATAAAATTCTTATTCATAAATATAAATTATAAATATTACACGGCTATAAAACTGTGTTACCATATAAATTAACTGTGTCTTGTGACTAGTTTTGGTCTTACCCATTTTGCAACTAGGAATCCTGATATAGTAAAATACAAATAATATACTTTTACAATACTCATTTACAAACGAATGTTCGAATATCTTTATAGTCTTCAAAAATTAGATCTTCCATGAAATTAACAATTCAACATAAGAATATAGAACCTTATTAATTAACTGGAGAACTAGATTGATTGGACTTGGTAATAATATAAATGTAAACAATATAAATAAATCTATTGTCGTACTCACCCATATGATGTAAACGATCTTTATTTTTTTGTAATTAATATCTAGTAATTTTCTATATTTAATATAATAAAGTAATATAAGTACTAATTATAAATAAAAGTTTTCAAGGAATTCCATCGCTTAATTTTAGTTTAGATTTTAAATATTTGGTCATCAAATTTCTGAGCTAAAGATAAAAAACTTTTATAATTTTTACCCCGAGCTTTGTCCTTGTTTTTTCTAAGGGGGCTAATTAATAAATATCCCAAAAACTTTTTCTAACGAGTATTAAGATAATTTATATCTTTTCACTTTTCGCGATATTAATTCAATTAAACGTAATAGAACACCTTAAACGTTTATCTGCTGTAATTTTTGAATATCATTTGTGTATGTTCTTTTTCATTGTTGTAGTATTGATGGATGTACTATCAAAGTTAAGGTTAGTGAAAAAAAATAAACTATATAATCAAAAATAATCGAAAATGATTACCATTAAAAACTGCTATATCTTGAAATATAGTTTTTAGCATATAAATGTTGCTTTTTATTAAATAAAGTAATTCATATATTAATAAATTCAGTTCGTTAAATTTTTCTTTCTAGTAGGTTTGTTAAAAGTATAATTCGCCTAAAAATAAATTTGTTTAATTACAGTAGCTTCCAAAAAAAATGCACCACTATACTAGTTACATGTTTTACGATCAACAATAAATTTGTTTTAATTTAATATTTTTAAATAAGTAATACAGATGTAGATCTTCAAAATAAATATAGTTAGGTTTCTTTTTATATTACATAGATTGATCTATATACATTTTTAACCATGATGCGTTATTTTTGTTATTTGATAAAAAAAAAATAAAAACTGAATTAAAAAATTTTTTTTTATTTATTAATAATAAATTTTATAATAAACACTTCCTTTCGCATACTCACACTCCTTTAAAAACCTTTTTTTTGTATTTATATTTTAAGGTTCAGCTAACTTCTGAACAGAGAACACAAGCAATTATACTACTTAAAAACGGCTTTGCTTCAAGAGAAATTGCCGTCAAAGTTGTTGTAAAAGCCATACAATCATTTCAAGACTTAAAAATAAGTATGAAGAGACTAGTAAAGTTAAAAACAAATCAGATTCAAGTTGTCTAAGAAAATTGAATGAGCGAGATGAGTGTTCTATTATAAGACGTTTAATGACAAAGGAATGTACAATTGCAGTCCAACTCCAAAAATTTCTGACATATTGAAGTTAGCACTAACACTGTTCATAGAGCTTTAAAAAAGAAATAGTTTAGTAGCTCGAGTAAAGTGTAAAAAGCTACTTTTATCAAAAAAACATCGCAAAAATGCCTTAAATTTGCAAAGAGATATAAGGATTAGACAATAAATAAATGTAGCAAGATTGTATGATCAGATGAGTCCAAATTTTAAATATTTAATTCAGATGGACGTGAGTATTATTGGAAAAAAATAGGAGAACCCTTCAAAATACTCATATTAAACTTACTGTTAAGTTTGGTAGTAGAAGTGTTTTTGTATGGAGATGTTTTACATCTTGTGATATAGGTTATCTTTGTAAAATAAATGGTAAGCTTGATGCAGAACTTTATCGTAAGATTTTAGATGAAGACTTTATGGAGACTTTGCAGTACTATGAATTAAGTATTGATAATATTATCTTTATGCAAGATAATGATCCCAAACATACTGCTATACTAACTAAAAAATGGTTTGAAGACAATAATATAGAGCTTTTACCTTGGCCACTACAATTTTCTAACTTGAATCCAATTGAACACTTGTGAAATAATGTGGATCATCATATTAGAGCATTAGATATTGAAATTAGAGGGAAGGATATATTATAGGAGCAAATTCATAAGATATAGGAAAATATTTGATAAAATTTTTAATTGGGATTAATTTAGTTTTTTTTAAAAAAATTTAAAAAATTTGTTATATTTGTAAAAGTGCTATATTAAACGCACCATTATTTAATAAATAATCACGTGATAAAAAATTTTCTGATTTATCAAGTAATATTAAAATTGCTGTATTATGAAGATCTTATAGTATACTATATATTTAATAAATATTTAAATAATCAGATTTTGTTTATTAATCATAAAGCACATGATTAATAATAAGCAATATAGTAGTACGTTTTTTTTGAAAGCCACTGTATATCACATTTTTCGTGATCATTAAAAGTTGTCCTTCCATATTTTTTTTAAAAAATATTTTATTATAAAAGAGAATGGTAATGAACTTCTCTTCATAATTTTAAGAAATATAAATTTATTTTTAATCAAATAATATAACAAAACTTACTACTCATAAAATTATTTAAATTCAAAACATGATATCACAACGTAAGGAAACATATGCATTACAATATATAAAAAAAAAATATTAAAATTGTAATTAAATATAAGTTGTTCTTTATATAAGGCCATGTAACTTTGAATTTTCAGTTCACGTCACCTGGCTGGATCACTTATTTAAATCCTAACAAAAAAAAGTTTATATATAAAAGTTTATCATATAACTATAAAGTGTAATTATATTTAATAGATTAAAGCTTTATTATATTATCGTTATGTATAATTTTTTTCTTACAACTCATTAGTTTAATGAAGCTTTCCAAGTAAATACATTGTGCTGAAATTTTTTCTCTAACTAAAGTTTTTGATAGTACTAGTCGAAATCAAAAAAATCAGACATGTGAAAATCAGCCTAAAATCAGCTTAAATCAGCCTAAAATCGGTAAATTATCAAAAATCAGCCTAGCCGATTGGCATACATCAGAAATCGGCTAAGAATCAGCCAAAATTCGACCTATCTTATTTATAGCCGATTGGTATATATCAAAATTCAACCTATCTTATTTATAA
>CAJVPP010002976.1:0-12954 GCA_910592005.1 Funneliformis mosseae
AATATTTATTCATTTTTAATTTTATTTAAAAACTAGGTACAGAGAACTACAAAATTTTATATACATAAATCTAGTAAAATTTATTTTAAGAAAAACTTCATTATATCAAAAAAAATTCGTTATAGAGAAAATTCATTATAAAATAAGTTATTTTATATATAAATTTTTCTGAATTTAATTTGTTAAATATAATACAAATTTTTAATTACTAAATTCAATATAGTAAGGGTTTTTTTATATTTAAAAATCTGGTTAACACTGAAAATTCATTGTATTATAAAATTCGTTATATCAAAATTCATTGTAGAAAAAGTTAACTGTAATCACCTTTGAAGTAACCACTAATGATATTTTATTTCACATCACTTATTTGAATAGTCCAGTAACTATCTTAATAAAGAAACCTAATTAATCAATTAGATATTTAGACGTTTAAATTTTTACATTTTACAACAAAAAATTTGTAAAACAATAATTAGAAAATGAAATTACTGACTTTATTTTAAAACTTAATATTAAACCTATAATAGACAAACTGCTGAGATATTTTTGCAACTAAATACTCATTCTTTAGCTTGAATACCACTTTCAATTGATTGTTTTTTCACATTTGCCCTATTCTCTTACATTTGTTTATTCATCAAACACAAACTTAAATTTAATAAATGTACTCCTAATAGCATACTTTTAAACAAGTTATTATTTGGATTTAATAATTTGACCTCTAATTATTATATTTCAAATTATAATATTTCACTTTAATCATTAATGGAAATACTTTGCAATCACTGCTTTTCCTGATTATTAAAATCTTCTCAAATAACTTTAAAACTTTTTCTGATTATCAGATGACCTTATTATATGCTAACCAATACAGTTAAAAAATGTAAAATATGATAATTACCTTTGTAATATGCTTATTCTTTATCTTTAAACCCTTTTCTCAATATATAGAACTATTTTTATAGTTTCTGATTTTTGTATTCAAGGAGAAACCAAATCTTTTAATTTCCTTATCCTATAGAAGAAAAAATAAATCCTATCACTTAAAAGATGCAGAGCTTTATTTCTTAACCAATTTATTACTCAAGAAGATTTTTTAATGAAATACTATGATCTTTTTCTTAAAGTCAGTAATTCTAATAAAAAAGCTATTCCAAGATGATTTATTGCCTTTCAAAAAATTGTTTTCCTAAATCCCATTCATTTAAACTATCTTAAATAATGCTCTGAACAGTTTAGTTCAGTCCAGATTATAGGTCAATCTGAAACTGAACCAAAAATTTCAGTTCAGTTCAGTTCAAATTAAAAATCTTAAAAATGCTAATCCGAAACTGAACTGAATTATAAACTAGTAAAATCTGAATTGAACTAAAAATTTCAGATTAATCTGAAATTTCAGATCATTTGGAATGATAACTTCAATCATTCTAAATGAACGATTTTTTATCGTTTGTTTGAAACGATAATTTGATCGTTCGTTTGAAATGATAATTTGATCATTCTAATTGAATGATTTTCTTATCATTTGATTAGAATAATAATTTTATCGTTCCAATCAAACAATTCTTTTATCGTTCGTTTAGAATAATAATTTTATCATTTCAATTGAATGATTCTTTTATCATTTGTTTAGAACGATAATTTGATCGTTCCAATTGAACGATTTTTTTATTGTTCATTTAGAATGATAATTTCATCATTCTAATCAAACAATTCTATTATCATTTATTGGAACGATAATTTGATCATTCTAATCGAACAATTTTCTTATTGTTCATTTAGAATGATTATTTCATTATTTCAATTAAATGATTCTTTATCGTTCATATGAAATGATAGTTCATCATTTCAATTGAACGATTCTTTTATTATTCATTTAAAATAATAAATTTAATCATTTCAAACGATCTAAAATTTCAGATTAATCTGAAATTTTCAGTTCAGTTAGACTTTTTACAGTTTAGATTAGATTTATAATCTGAAAAAAATCTGAACTGAACCGAAAATTTTTGGATTGAATTTTTTGCAATCTGAAACTAACTGAAGTTGATCTGAACTGAAAATTTTCAGATTAATCTGAACTATTCAGAGCTTTAGTCTTAAATCTGAATACTATATTAATAACTTTGCCTTTTAAGGCTACATCACTGCTTCTATTTTGACAATAATAAAAATCTCTTTGGATAGCTCTATAAACTCCACCTGAACAAAACTATTACAATTTATCTTATTTTAGCTAAAGTATTATTAGAAAAGCTGTTCAATTTTATTTTATTTCTAATAAAGTTGTTATACAATATTTTGTTAACAATTTAACTTTAAATCATGATTCTAAATCAGTATCAAAAAAACAGAATTTATTTACTCCTTATTCAGAATATTCTTTAAATCACTAGAGTCTATTTTTAACTTTAATGCATTAGTCACTACTTAGCCTTATGATAATATTGTTGATGATAATTTTTCTCAAATAATAGAAGTCTTTTATTTTTCTTCTGTTAATGATAACAAATTATACCTTCTCAAAAAAAAATATCTGGTCGATTATTAATCAAGTAAAACAATAATATTTGTTAGTATACCTTCCTATTGTTATATCAAACAACTTTATTTTTAGTGTTCTACCCCTTTATTACCATTTCTAATTTATTTACAAATAATAATGTCAGTTTATTCTTACTGGAATTTCACTGAGCTCTTCAGAATGAAAGATCCTTCATATTTTATACAGATGAATCTCACTAATTTGTTTCTTTTTTACTTGCATCATATTTAAGTGTTACATTTTGTCTAGTATATGACTCTTTAAATATAGAATTCTCAACTGCTGTCCCTGTAGTTTGGGCTAACTCTACCAATGCTAAAATATTTGCCTTTTTTTTAGTTCTTTTAATTAGTCCTTCATCCTCTTCAATTTCAATACATACTGATAGCTTAGCTCTTATTTATACTTATAATTATATAGTTAAAATAAATGCTTTTCAATATTTTTTATTTATGTTCAAAGTTCCTTTTATATTTTCTGGTCTGTTATTTTTAAAATCATTAAAGAATGATAAATAATTATTTCACTCTACAAAGTTACTACTTACTCTAATAATTCATATAATGATAAGGCTGATCAATTAACAAAATCCTCTTTTCTTTTTCACCCTTTAAATTTATCTTTAGATCATATCCCTTTCATTAATAATATATCTAAATTTAATCACATACTTATACATCATTCCTTACATTCTTTTTTAAAAGATTATACTAATATTAAACACTTTTCTGATTATTATTATCTCAAACTAAATACCAAATACTAACATTTATAAGTAAATTAGATTTAACTTTTTAACTTATTTAAACTGGATTAGCATTTGTTACAACATTTAATAAAACATGAAGGCATAGCAGAAAACTTACATTTCTTCTTGAGTAACTTTTAACGATTTAATTTATGAAAATTATTCAACCTCAGTTATATCTATATTTTTAAAAATATTACCAATATAATAGTTATAATGAAGACTTTAATCACCTTTAGCTCTGCTCTGATATTAAACAATATATACATTCCTTGATCTCTGATCTTATTGCTAATCTAAAGCTACAATTATTCATTTACACTTCAAAATCTGGATTTGCTGATAATATTAATCATCTTTTAAAACCTTTATACTCAATCTAGTCATTACGAGCAAATTCACATGATTTTTTTTTTATTGATATTATCAATGATATTATTTCTACCTTTTTATCATCAGTCTTAACAATATTTATCAAATCATTCTCCACTACTTTATTTATTCTTTCTTTTTTTTTGATTTATTTTTGATTAAACTTATAATAATATATAGAAAACTAGATGTAATCTAATATTAGTTAAAGAAAAATTATTACACATAACTAAACAACTAACAAAAGAATGGTAATTTTGCCTTATCTAATATTAATTTCTCCATTAATAGTTTCTCTAACATACAATTTACCACTAACACAGATAACCTAGATTATTTTACTCTAATTAATAATTCTTATAAACATAGTCAACATTGGTCCCTCTTCTTAGATCAGTGATACCAGTTGTTTTAGCTTTTCAGTTCACTCAGTTTAATATTGATGATTGTTCAGTTAACCTTTATATTCAGAATTAGACGGGACAACCAGTTGGTTTGGTAGGAGCTAATTCTTTAGTAATAAATATTAGGCAACAATTTTTATTTTCTACTTTTGTACCTGTCTTGGGATTTTCATATATTTTATACTGAACTTAATTCTTATAATAAAATATTGCATTATCACATTTTTTAAAAAAAATTACAAAAATATAAAATTTAATTTATTAGATTTATCATATTAAAACATATTAAATGGTAATATTTTTATATTTCTAAGATTAATAGATAGCAAGATATATAAATTTAAAATTTTAATTTTTTTTATAATAATTTATTATTAAAAAATCACTAGTTAATTACATTTTTTTTTTAATTTTTACTTAGAAAAAATTATAAAATTTATTATATAAGTATTAATTTTTTAATAATATATTTTAAAATATTTAAAAAATAATTAAAAATAATTATAATTTATAAATAAAATTGCTTATAAATTTGTTGATAAAATAATTGAAAGGATAATATTAAAAAAAATAATATTAAAATAAAAGAATTTTATCATAAAAATAAAAAATAGTAATAATAGTTAGATCAAGATGGTTGTATTTACAATAAGTATATTACTTACTTGAAAATAATCTTTTAACTAAAATTAAACTTGCAGAAATAGATAAGTAAGAATATGTAATTTTTAATAATTGAGAGACATTATTACAATTATTTTTTTAACAAATAATTGAATTATTATTTTAGTAAGAAATAGTGTTATAAGTTTCATGTAAAGATTTGGTTTAAATTTTGGTTTAATAATAAATAAAGAAATTTGTAAAGAATGATTAGAATTTTGAATATTTTGTGATAAATTAATAAGATTATTTACAAGAAAAAGTATATGATCTTTTGTTAATAATAGAACTAAAGTAAGAGATTTAAAATGAAGATTTAATAAAGATGTTATTAATCTTAAATTTTGAAAACCATTCCAATATTTGATAAATAAGTTATTAATTATTTTATTATAAATATTTAAAAAGATTTCTAATTGTAGAATAAAAAGTAGAAAATGTTAAATAAGTATTATTAGATAAAATTTAGAAGCTTATTCAAATAGTTACAAAATAAATACTAATTTTTCAGCACTATTCCATCTATCTATTTATTTTTTTTATTATTTATTAATAATATTATATAATTTTTTATAATAAATTTTTTTTTAAAAATGTTATTTTATTAAAGATCAATAATATTATTATATAATAATATTAATAAATACATATGCATTTATAAATTTTACAATTAAAAAATATATAAATTATATTTAAATTATTTTATTATTTTATATTTTTCAATTTTTAAAATATAAAATAAAATAATATAAATATAAAAATAAATTAAAATTCAATTATCATAATGAATTTACATTTGGTTTTTTTTCTTTTAATTATTATTATTATTATCATTATTATAAAAAGATTTTGTATTTTTTTGTATTTTAAAAATAAATTACTATGTATAAAAAAATATTAATAAATATCTAATACTAAAATGTAAAAGATTTTTATTTATAAATAATTTTAACTTAATACTAAAATATTTTTAGATTATAATTTTACTCTTATATTGAGTTATAAAAATATATCATAGCTATAAATATAATTTAAATTATTATATAGATTTTAAATATCTTAAACAATTTTTTTACTTATAATAATAAATAAAATAAGCATAAATAAAAATAAATTAATTATAAATAATAAGTTTTTTAAATGAAATAATTTATCTAATTTGAAAAACAATAATTATTTAAATTATTAAATATTAACAGATAATAATAAAATATCATTATATTTAAAATATAATCTGTTAATTTATGATATTATAATATTTAATTAAATTATATATATTAAATCAATAATATTAAATAATAAAAAATAAATAATAAATTAATTATATACATAAATAATTTAGATTACTTTTTTTAAATTTATTCTTTTTATTTCTATAAACATATATTTTAGAATTGATAAATTATTTTATTATTACTACAAAAATTCTAAAATATTATATAAATGATTGGATTTTTATGATTAAAAATAATACTACTACTATTATAGATAATGATAATATTAGTAATAATACTATTATTATTATTATTTGATATTATTATTAATACTATTAGTACTATTAGTATTATTTTTAATAGTGATGTTAATACTAATACTACTTTTTATTAATAAAGAAATTTAAAGTTATTTAAATATTTATATAAAAAAAATATATATATGATTATTTAATAAAATACTTGATAAATAATTAAATTCCTTAAATTTTGAAGGAATAAAAATAGATCATTATATATAAGTTTAATATAATTGAATTATATTATCTATATTTATAATTAATTCTATTTTTTCTTTAAGTATTTCAAATAATTATAGTAAAATTTATCATTTTCATCTATAAATGATAATTTTTTATATGGGAGTGTTTCTAGGAAAATCAGGTTCTGAGAAATTTTTGACTAAAATTAAGAGCTTAATACATTTTAATCTAATAACATCAAAAACTAAAATGCAATAAAAATCTCAATTTTACTAAAAAATTCCCAGAACCCGATTTTTCTAGCAATCAATTTATATAATAAATTTCATATGTTAAAATTAATTTTAAGCTTAATATATAAATTATTTTAAAATTTTACATATTATAATACAAAAAAAAATATATATTTTAAGATTTTTACTTTTAATCCAATTTTAATTTCAAATCAAAGGATATTTTTTTTAAATTTAACTTTTCATTATCAGGATTTTCTTTTTAAATTTTTATTATTCTTCAAATAATTTTCTTTTTATAATAAATTTTTTTGGTATTTTAAATTATAATTATTTTATTTTATTACTGCTACTAATATTAGTAATTAGAATGGAATCAATTATCGAATCTTTGAAAATTCAGTTTTTATTTTTTATAAGATAATCCCTTTTAAATATTAATAATTAATTTCATAATCAATAAATATATAAAATCTGAATTAGAATTGTAAATTTATTAGCAAATTATATAATGTTACTAATATCTAACTATAAATTACTATAATATAAATATTGATTATTACTAATTATTTACCAATTATTTCATTATTTTGAGTTTTTGAATGCTATTACTAATCATTTAATTTTTAAAAATACTTTAAATTATTTATTTGATCTTTAAATATAATATTAAATTCATTTTTTTGTTTAAATTTAATTTTTCTTTTTAAAAAATGAAATTTAATTTTGATTTAATAATTAATTTTAATTCTAACTGATACTATGATAATATTATTTTTCTTTATTTTATTACTACTGTACTATTGCTAATGATAAAAGTAATAATAATATTTCTCTTTATTTTGCTATTATTAATGATATAATAATAATAATGCTCTTTTTTTACTTTATTACTATTGATAATAATAATGATAGAAGTAGTAATAGTAGAATACTTTTTTGATATTCTTACAAATTTAAATTCTTCTGTATATTTTAATAATAATTTATTTAATTTATTTTTAAATCAAAAAATGAAATTTTACTTTTCTTTTTAATATAAAAGTAGAAATATATATTAAAAGTTTATTTAAAATATCATGAACTACCTAATAAGTTTCTTAAATATATTCATTATATTTAATTTTATAAATTTATATTTATAAAATTAATCTTTGAATATGATTAACATTAATTGTAAAACTTGAGTCAATATAATTTCTTTATGTATTTTATAATTTTTAGATTAATTTTTCATAAGATTTTTATTACTGCTAAGGTTGATTATTTAAACTCATTTTAAATTTGATAAATATCTAAACTATAGTTTTGCTAATTTTTTATTGAGGTTTTAATATAATTTTACATTTTTATAAACTTTGATATAGTTTTAACTTTTCAAAATTTTGCAGATTTTTTAATAAGATTTAATATAATTTTACTAAATTTAATTAAAAATTTTACAAAATCTTCAGATTTCACTTAATAATTTTAGTTATTACTAATAATAGTTTTAATAAAAGAAATTATTAATTCTATAAATTTTTTTTTAAATTTTTAATTATAAAACTAAAGTATTTAAAAATTTTTAAAATATTTAAGTTAACAATTTTATCAATATAATTTGGTATTAGTAAAATAAGATTTGCTTTACTTCTAATATAATTATTATTGATGCTAATTTATAAATCTTTATTAGATAAATAATATGCATTTCTTTATGTAAATAGATTACTATGCAATTTTTAATTCTTTATTAAGTTTTAAATAATATATTCTAATTATTAAAGATATTAATTATTAATTAAATTTAATTTACTATTCGATATTATATTATAAAAATATTTTCAAAATTTTTATATTTTAAATAATAATATTTAACTATAAATAATTTAAACTTTATATTATATTCTTTTATACTAAATAAAAAATAATAAAAATTTATTATATTTTTGAAATATTAATGCTTAACTTTAAATAATTTAAACTTCACAAATAAATTATTTTAGAAATAAAAAAAAATAAAAATATATATTATAAAAGTTTGATTAAAAGGTTTATCATTCTCCTTTTTATTTATTTTTTCCTATTATTTCTTAAAATTACGCTTATCTTAAATAACTCATAATTTATTTAAATTTATTAAAAAAAATAAAATAGATTTAAAAGATAATTCTCAATAAAATTTTAAACATCTAATAAAAAAAATTAATCCAAGAATATAAAAATAATAATTATTATGATATTTAAATTTAATAAAAATTAATACTTATATATCATAAAATTTTGTGTAATATCCTAAAAAGAAGAAGTCTCATTTAATAAAATTACTGATTAAAATAAAAAAAGAATAGTATTAATAAAAATAAATAATTATGAAAAGTTAACTGAACTGAAGTAAAAAAAAAAGGTTTAAATTATATTAAAAGATCTTATTTATCAAAAAAAAAGGAATAAGAATATAAAGAACGAAAGAGAAAAGAGAGCAATTAAATAAAAAAAAAGGGAAAAAAAGGGCAATAACAATTTAATTTACTAACTTTTATTTTGAATTTTATAAATGAAAATATAAAATATTAGTATGTAAATTAATATTACTGTAATCTGATATTGATCTTAATGATCATAGATCTACAAATATGTAATAGAGTATAAATGTCAAAAATGTCAAATATATTAAACATGTTTAACATGTTTAATATAATTAATATGTATAACATATCAGATATATCTAACATAGTTAATATAGTAGATATAGTTAATATAGTTAATATATTAGGTATGTTAAAATATGTAAAAAAAAAAATATAAATATAAGCTCTTCTGTAAGTTAAAAAAGACAGACTAATGGCTGTATAAAAACATCTCTCTTGTAAAAGATAGTGCAATTCTACTCTTCACTTTGTGTACTTTTATTTCTTATTTCTTTTTTTAATTTCTTTCATATATTATTATCTTATTATTTTTCTTTTATTTCAATAAAGTATTTCTTATTTCTTACATAAAACTTTTTATGACTTACTATAATAACTTTTAACTTATGATTAAAAGCTGCTCATGTTTAATAAACCTAACTCAACTTAATACAACTAGTAGTAAAATAACTAAGATTTAGCGTGAAATTAATTAGAACTATATGTAAACTACTAGAAAAATGTGATGCATTATTGAGTCTAAAGTGTTAAATCACATTATATGATCATCAAGAGTATAATAAACCAATAATTTCAAATATCTAATAATTTGAATAAATGCAGCTTAGGTTTGAAAAATATCACAAAAGTAATAATTATATAATAATATAGAACTAATTAGATTATTCCTTTTATAATTAACTTAATTTTTTTCAATTATTATTATTCAATTGTAAAATGTATATGACTCATTTTTAACAATTAATCAAATTATTCCATTTACAATTAATTTGATTGTTCTCAATTATTATCTTTCAATTATTATTTATATCAAATGTTAATTATATTAATTAGAATGGATTTAATAATAAATAAAGAAAAAGTTACAAAATATCATAAATTTGATTTATTATAATAACGTATATAAGAATATTTAATAACATGCATAAAATAATTACACTTTTAAATCACTTGAATATTTGCTATGATTAATAAGAAATTACTAACACAGAAGTTTATAACAATATAATATAAATCAGACTATTAATCCAGAAACTATTAGAAAATGCAACAGCAAAATCAATAAGATAAATGAATAATGAGAAGTATAGTAGGTATGAGAATATAAATTAAAATGCTAAAAAAGAGCTAGCAAAATCAAAGAACAAAAGAAATCATATTATGAGAATAATCATGAAAGAAGAAAATAAAGAGTTTCAAATGAAATTACTAAAAAATATGAATAACAGCAAAATTGAGAAAATGCATACAAAAGAAATACACAGAAATCATAAATATGTCAGCAAACAGAGAAAATTCAAACTTATAAAGATAATGAATAAAACAATTATATTACTTACTTCAGGTTATCAATCATTGACATTAACAAGAACAAAATTTGTATATTGCATAAATTTTAGAAGAAGATGATAAATATACATTATAAAACTTGTAATGTGTGACATTCTTAATAATCATTAGGAAAATATGCAAACACTATTATTTAGAAAAGATAATACCAAAAAAGTTTTAATAGAAAATAATATAGATCCTAATAATATACCAAATGAACTAAATTCTCTTACTGAAATTAAACAAATATTAATATTATAAATTTCACTGTAGTAACAGTATATCATCTTAAAAATAGATAGAATAGTTATAGAGAAAACATAATCAACTTTTCTCAAGATGTCCAAGGGTTCATAAGCTACCTTTCATATAACTTATTATCATTGAATGTACTTATTGTAAAGTGATAATTGTTAAACGATCCAAATGCATTCAGAAATTTTATAGTATAAAAAAGCAAAATTAGCTGAGCTTTAATATAGTTGAAGAAAAATAACTCTTATATAGTGATATAATAATAAACTAAGAAATTCTTAACTTCTTATCTGAAGATAAATTAATTAGTAATATATTCTAACAATTCAAGACGATCAAGTAGAGGATAAAGATAATATTATAAATAATAATGACATAATATTAAGAATATTTGTTCTATTATTACCTCTAACATATTGAGAAGATATTACTATTAATGAGACCCTTAATTGAATGCAGAATAATAATCCTCCATTAAATATGATCAGAAATCTAAGACATACCTGTAAATGAATTTTAGATAGATAGTTATATAATAAAAGTATTTTCAATATTATATCCTTATGGTTATATAGATCTTCATTCAGCACATGCTAGAAAAGTAATACCAGCAGAGTATTTTAACATCTGTTATAGTATAAGGATTTAGATTCACCTGATATTCAAGATAGAGATATTTTGCATTGAATTTAACAATGAGGTGGCGGATGTTGCAAAAGGGCTAAATATATGTCAAACAAAATCTAAGAAATAGACTGATCAATGTAACTAATATACAGGAATTGATTATTAATGAAGATGAAAGAATTGCAGATTGAATAATAAGATACAGGAAAGGATTATATAGAATACGTTAATTTTAGATAGCTTGATGTAACAAACTTTCAGACTTGATTAAACAATTAGATTACACAGAATTAATATTTTTACATTCAGCGTGACTGATCTACATTGGTCAGAATTACATAAATTAATAGGGAATGATAATGATAATGAAGACAAATTACATGAATTAATGGGAAATGATAATAATAATGAAGACAAAGCCAATTTAGCCATTAGAAAACAGCAGAATATTGTTAACAATCTACATATAACAACTTAGTTTTTTAACAAAAGGTTTTTTAAAGATATGCTAATAAAACGCTAGAAACTAGATAACTGATAATATTGTTATAAATGATAGCATAGAAAAAACGTACATATATACAGAATTGAAAAGAAAAAGAATGTGCTAGTTATTAACTAGAATGAATTCAAAGAAAATGAAGAGAAAAAAAACAAAGTTATACAATATCTCGATTCAATATTAATAACTATCAATTCAAATATTATTGCATCTATTCCACAATACTATCTATACCAGAAAAGTTCAGAGGAAATCAATGATGATTTGCAGGAATATATTGAGTTAATTAACAAGCTGCAATGACATACAAGATGTAACTCCACTTATTGCATATGTGTTAATTATCAAAAAAAATAAGTCTGCAGGTTCAGTTATTTGAAGAATACAAATGATCATATATATATGTGAGAACAATCACAGACAGATTAAGTTTGTGACTGAAAAAAATGAC
This sequence comes from Funneliformis mosseae, assembly GCA_910592005.1. Lineage (NCBI taxonomy): Eukaryota > Fungi > Glomeromycota > Glomeromycetes > Glomerales > Glomeraceae > Funneliformis > Funneliformis mosseae. The sequence continues at coordinate 12,465 of CAJVPP010002976.1, forward strand.
TTTTATCACTATATATTAATCATTGATTTTCTTTTTCTTCTATAATATTTTCATATTTTTTATCTTTCATAGTACTTTCATACTCCTCTTCTTCTATAATATTTTCAAATTCTTCTTCTATAATATTATATTCAAGTAATAAAGAATTTTATTTATCAAATATAAAATTTGATAAATTATTGCTATTTTCTTTATTATTTATATTTTATATAGTTATCTGAAGGTTATTGTCTAAAAGTTAAAAGGGTTGAATTGGTTTTTGCTGAAAAAAAATGTCAGATTGCTATTTTTTTACCTAATTTAAAGTTCGTGAAAGTTAAGAATATGAGTGAACTTGAGTATAATATTATGAAAATCCTCCTCTTCGTGAAAACTTTTTTCACATAAATTTTTTTTTTTTTTTAACGATGTGACACTACCAGTAACTTTATTAAATTTATATATAAGGAAATACAAAGTAAATCGAAAATAAATCTATGCTAAGTACTAG
>CAJVPP010002977.1:0-12948 GCA_910592005.1 Funneliformis mosseae
ACAGGTGATCATGTATTGTGTTAAATTATATTTCTGGAAAATTTAAGGGGTAGTTATATAATAATTTTGGACGATCTCGGACGGTCGGATACTTATGACCGCTATTGTATATAATAAATCTTCTTTTAATATTTTTAATTTTTTTTTTATAATATAAATTTTTTTTTTTTATTAACATTATTTTTTTTTTTAGAAGCAAATCCTTTATTTTGTTTGAAGTATAAGTATAATAAAATATTAAAACAAATCAATGCAATATCATTCTATCTTATATATGATTACCTAATAGAATTCTGCATTACTGATCACATGTATTTCACAAAAATTGATTTTTATTATAATTTCTGATATTATTTTAGACTAGAATAGTTATTGTTTCCTAATTTTTAGTTAAAATAAGTTTTTTCAGATTTTTTAAGTGATTTTTTTTAGTAAACTTCTTTTTTATTTACTAATTTCCTTTTCTTCTTTTTTAGAATTAGTTTTTTTATTTTTATATAAGAATAAATTTTATTATAAAAATTCTTTAAAGAATTCTTTAGGTAAATATTTCTTTTTTACTAACTTTATTTTTCTTTTTTTTTAAAAATTAATATAATATTTATTTAAATATAATAAAACTTCTTTTTAATAAAAATGAATTTTTTTGTTCTTTTGAATAAGAATAAGTTATCTTTCAAGAATTCTTTTAAGATGAAATTATTTTTTTTTTACTAACTTATTTTTTTTTTAGAAATAAATCTTTATATAAATGTATAAATAATATTTTTGTTTTACTTCAAATATCATATTTAATAAAATATTAAATAATTTTATAAAAATTTGTATTATTAATAATATAATGAATATTAAATTATTAAAAAAATTATTTATTAAACATATTTTTAGTTTTTAATTATATTTATAATTAATATTTAATAATTAAGATTTAAATACTTTTTATTTTTTAAATAAAAAAATTAAAAATAAATTTGTTAAATATTACTAAAAAATAAAAATAAATTATAAAAATAAAATATTATAAAAATAAATATTAAATTAGTCTAAAAAAATAATATCAAAAATAATAATAAACTAAAATATTAATTTATATTATTATAATAATCAGTAATTTATTAATTAATAAATTTTTTTTAAAATATTTTCTTTATAAAAAAATCAAAAATTTTAGATTTTTATTTATAAAATATCAAATCTAGAAAATATGTAATTATGTATCCTATAATTAATAATATAATTTACAGTCTAGATTATTTTAAATAAATTAAATAATAAAACTAATATAACAAATATAAAAAGATTAATTAAATATAAAAATAACTAATTATATAAATTTATTAATATTTTTGTTTTAATAAATTTATTTGTGTTTAATTATAGGAAAGTATGGATAATAATAAAAATATCTTAACTATAATCATTGTTTGTCATTAAATACAAATTAATTATATGGATTTTCAATAAAAATGAAGATAAATGTATAAAATTGGATTATAGAATTTTATTTATGTTAAGTTAAAATGAATAAATTTAAAATAAACATTTAGGCAACTTGCTATCAAACTACTCATAACAATAATCAGTATATTATAAACAAATAATATTAATCTAAAAGTATTTGTAATATTTTCACATTTTGTACATACTGCATGAAACATCAGAATATATCTTTATTAACTTTGTAATTTAATTTATTACGTCAGATTATATTTTACAATAAATAAAAAAAAATATAAACCACTCGAAAACTCCAAGCTTTATGTATTTACGATCATTTCGTCCTGAACGTCCTGGTTCCTAGTATGGCATCTTGAGTTTCATATTTTTGAATCAAATCAAAAAAAAAATTTCTTCCCAATGCTTTCCTGCTAATCTATGTGAATTGGTGCCAATGATTTTATAAATTGCCCAGCTCTTTCACAATTTGATAGAAAGGATATATTTCTGCATTGCTTATTGATATTTTTGCCATAATTTTACTAAAATAAAAGACATCAGAAGCCGAAGTAAATAATCCTCACTTCCAGTCAGCATATATATTTTATTATCCGATTACATCTAAAACTGAATTATGTGATGCACCTTTCCATAAAATGTTGTTAAAATATTTGAAAGCACACACTCAAAATTTTCATATTGGAATTGCACGATCATAATTTCTTTGGTTTCATGACTTCAAAAGATCCTTCATAAGTTCAGGAGATGGTTCCAACTTCAATAAAATTATACTCTTTAGAAATCCTCCGCCCCAAATTTCTTTTGTATTTGCGAGTATATATACATTCAAAATGACTCACGAATTCATCAGCATTAAAATTTCCATTCGTCCATCCTTTTATCTTAATTCCGTTAGGTTGGTAACGAGACTCTCGTTTATAAGGTTCTTTTCATGTTTCACAATCAACACATTCTCCACTTTTATTTGAATGTCTGGAACCTCTTTGCGCGTTAATAATCGACGGAAAGAAAATTTATTATCCGCATCCAATCGTTCTTATTCGGGATGCTCACGTTCAGACCTAAGCCAAAATATAAGTACCTCGCGCCCGGAACATAAATTTTGGCTGTTACAGCCAGAAAAAAATCTACCACCTCACCATTAGCGCAAAAAAAAATATTTTGTGTTACTGAAAGTTATCTATATAAAAACTTAAATGATATTATTAATAAGGATTTTTTCTTAAAAATAAAAAAAATTGCGGAGAGAACCGCCCGAAGCCATTAACACGCGAAAGTCACTATCGTCTGAATTTCATGAGCATTAAAAGCCACAACTATAATAATCACCTGTATATCTTCCTCTGGTTTTCAAACTATTTCCTTACCCTCTTGGATAATGTTTAATTATATTACCGAGAAATTGTCTCCAAAGGTCTTCTTATTAAGTTCCTAGGCCAAAATATAATAACATTAATGTTATTTTTTTGTAATAGTTTTACGGACCAAAGGTTGCGGGGCAAAACCTTAATCATTTTGGCAAAAGTTGAAAATAGTTTAGACGGATTCGACGGGATTCTACGGTCTGTTTCGACGGTTCGACGGTTCGAAAATTTTTTGGTCAAATTAACTAAATTTGTCAAAATTTAACGCGTTTAAACAGTTTGATTTGATATTAATTTTGACCTAGACCAGTGATTTGAATAAATTCAGGATATGTATTAAAATGTACCTGAACGGAATACTTTTTTGAGGGGTAATTGAAAATCTCATTTGCATATCAAAGTTTGATGTGTTTTGCCACTCGTCGAAACTTTCGCGGCTTTGTCTTTAAAAAGAAATTTGGCAAAAAAGCCAAAACTAGTTTTAATTTTGACACCTGTCGAGGGTTTTCCTTATGTCCTTTTGATTAAAAGCATTTTGTAGGTTAGAATAGTATTTTCTAATATTTGCCGCGCCGATAAAGCTTCCTCCTTCTACACGGTAATTGTGAAACACTCACCAACCAACCACAAACGTTACTTTGGTTTTCTTGGAGTTTTAACGCCATGTATTTTTTTTCTTCCGTCGGATATGAAGATTTGACAATCAAATGGCTTCTTTCGTTACGCCCTCGAACAGCCATTCATTTTAAGAACTCGACGAAAAGTATAAACCACATTTTAAAAGTAATAGACTTTGCGAAATACATTATACAACGTCACTTCATTTTTAAAGACTTGAAATAAGCAAGTACAGACTTGTTAAGATATAATCTAAAATGATACATTAAACAGTTTATTCAAAATAGAACGTGTAATTGTAAAACCTTTTGAATTTTTTTTTTTTATTTTTTACATAAATTTAGTCAAATGAATAAAATTTACATTGCAGATCTTAATAAAAATTAAAATTAAAAGATTTTTGACATTGTTCAATAAAGGAAAATTTCTTGTCGATCTTCAAAGAAAGAAATTGATCTAGAGAGTAAAAAATTTGAGGAACCAACGCGCACCCCGGGCCGAACGTCATGATACTCATCCTAACGCGGTGATGGGCATTAATCATCACCAAGGTTGCATGTCGCTTCTTTCAGACAGGGGAGTTGGCCGCGGTACCTGGCCCAAGGTACCAACCCCTGCTTACTTGCTCTTCTCCACCCGTTTTACGCTAGATATTTATCATTTCTCAATCAGTTCATAGGGTACCCTCATTATTTCAACCGTTTGCCATAAGCGTCCTCATAACAACGGGAAGTTATCATAATACATGAAGCTAACCTTATATAACCCTATAATTTCAACTTCCAAAAAATTGTGGGATTGTGATCGACATAATTAGCCAATAATAATTTAAAATTATTTCACGTGATCATGAACAGTGACCTCATTTTACATTTAATCATTTAAGTAAACGTGACACTTACTTCATAATATAAAATTATACCCACGACTTATTTATTTTCGTCCCTCATATTTCAAAGTTCTTTGCCATACTAAGTACATTTTTAATTTTGTTGTCATGACATTATAAACGGTATGAAGTTAGCAAAATTCCAAGAAATGAACTTTGCTACATGTGAGTGTGAACTATTGAATGTTGTTGCTTACACTGGAAATTAATGGCTCATGTTCTTGATAAAATACATAGACTGTTATTTGTTTGTTTGATCAAGCATTCTACCGTGTCTTAAGATATTTACGAGCTAATTTGTATGGACCTAATCATCCTATGGAAAAATTGGAAGCCGAACAATTTACTCAACTGCAATGGTTTAACGGCAAAGTCAAAATGTTGTTACGAATTACAACCACTCATATTACGTTCGACCTCTTGTAAGTAAAGTTTAATTTGATTATACTAGGAGAGGTTCTAATTTCAATATTACTAGGTTTTGGGCGAAGTTGGTGTCAAGTCTAAAACAAGATGAAACATATTTCTCGGCAAGAAGTTCGTCAAGATAAACGTGCACCTTTTATCTAAACATAACTCCAAAGAGCAGTGAGAGTTATCAGGTGTATGTAATCAACTGGTTCCTTTATATACTTGACACTCGACATCTACAGTGCGTAACTGAGCATTTACATAAATGTTGGCATCAAAAAAGTTCCAATCATATATTATGAAATTCAAAGAAATACAAATATCATTGTGTAGAATTTATCGAAAGCAAATTTGTAGATCCTGAAAGGTTCGTTGAAAATTTAACATTGTGAATGTTCAGAATTATTAATATCCTTCAACTTCTTTTGAAGTCTTATAGCGGTGTTATTTACAGGTAATTTGTGAATTTAAACATAATCTTATTAATTGATCAGATAGTTATTATTTCAACATTTCTTAGATATTAATTATGGACTCTCAACTAGAATGGATGATAGCTTGCACAAATACTTTATTGAGCGAAACTAAAACATTTAAATCGAAGTGCCGAGTGGTATGTATGTATGATTTAATTTATTTAATTCTTTTCAATTATATATTTATATTTACAGTATATACAGAAGTCTTTGGACGAAATTATCTTAGAAATTTTTTAATACTGCGACGAGATAAAGACTAACTAACAGATCGTACAGGCTAGAAAATATAACGGCGAACCAGTATATCAAGTTCCACGATATATTATAACCTGGCTAGTTAAAGTGCCGTCCACAAAAAACGTTCTGTTCGTCACTACGCTTACCTCAAAAGCTCTTGGTATACATTCGAAAATCTACTGTAGTTTCTTTTAGAAAACTGGATCCATATTATCGCTAAAGTCCTTATTATTGTACGATACTGCGTCATTAAGCTGGACTATGACAAGAAGCATCCATTGCGACCCAATGTTTACAAGTTTCACAAACAAAGGCGTTTATAATTGGGCCAGAAATATATGAATGACTGGAATCATATCATTATTTTCAAATAAAATATCCTTTTGGTTATTTAGTAACGTGTAAAATATTATAAAGCCACGACCGGTTCGCCGACCGAACAAGAATCAATGCATGGATGTATTTTGCAATCGGAAAAATCAGTATTTAATTCTTCCGTGAAAACATGACTACGTTGAAATCATGAAGGAGCAGCGTAACAACTGGCGCCTCCAGCAAGACAATCTAAGCATACGATCCGTGAAATTAAAAATTTTCTGAAAGAAAAAGTCAACCATTATGGACTGGTCTACTAACAGTCCCGACTTGTTTTCATAGAAAATTTATGGGCTATTGTTAAGAGGTTCGTAGAGTAACGGCAGCAACAAATATCTCAAAAATTTAGTCGTGTCAATGAAGTATTATAGTGGGAAATAGGCGAGCATATTATTTTTTTCATTATTAGCACAAGAAATCTTATACCATTTTGCTTAGCCTTATATGTAGAAAGTATCTCTTTTATTTCTAATCGCGATCGTACATTGGCCAATCTTTTGTTTTCTCAGTCATCCATCCTGGAAATATTATATAACGGACCTCCGTTCCACATTTATTCCAAAACATTTATAATTAGGTATGTATCAGATTTTATTAAAAAAAAGAGAACATTTATATGATTTGAAATCAAAAGTTCAAAATATTTAAAATCGTTTATAGAATTATTTTTTTTAGAAGAATTTTACAAAAAATGCCTCATCAAGCGTCGGTATTCTTGAACGTCGTGATTCTGGTTTCTGAATATGTCATATCATGATTATGAACTGTCGGGTTTACATGGTTGTCGAAATCATGGACTGTCGGGTTTTTGATGCCGGAATTCTAGAATGTCGGGATTTTTGTTATCGAGATTTCGTGATAAACCATAGCTAGAATAATTTTAGAAAATTGTACTTTTTTTTCACTTGCTATTTCCATATTTCAAAAAAGGTAGGTAACAATTCTAATCAGCTTCAATTATTTTAATTATTTTAAATCACTATAATTAAATTTAGTTTCACGTAGATTCATTTCCAAGTGTTGATGGTTGTATCAAAGAATCATTTTTAAAGATTCAATGAATTGGAACTCGCTATATTATGGAATCAGACATTACCAACTCCACCTTCATTACTTCAACCTTTTCCACATCCTTCTCCGCTTACTTCACCTGCTACGACAACATCACCACCACAAATATCACCATACTTAATCCAAAAAGCATGATCTTATTAGTAATGTCGCAGAAAATTTGCAAATATATTTTTTGATTAATTACAATCTGAATAATTTTGACAAGATCTTATAAATACATAACTTACCTACTCGAATTGAAATAGAAATCAAATTTTCATCGATGTTGTCTTTAATTTCATTTTTTAAGCAATTATGTAGTTTATTGGTAGAAAAAATATATGGGGAGCGTTGCCAGTAAAATTAAATCACATTACAGATCATAAGATTTACTATATCTCATGACTTGAACTGGTAACGTTCCCATATATTAAATGATTTTATAATTTTACATAATAAATTCTGATTTTCTAATATTGAACTAATCATTTAACAGTATCTTTAACTATATTAATATTATTTTAATTTGCTATTAAAAATGGTAAAACATATTCTTTTGATTTCTTTTTATTTTATGCCATATTACTATTTATACTTCTTTGACTTCTTTAAATTTTTTAAAATAAATTTTAATGATATATAATTTTAAAATATTATTATCTTTCAATAGTAAATAAAATCATATTACTTATATGATAGAAATGTTAAATTTTTAAAAAAAAATAGTTATACTTAAAATAAAAATTATTTAGTTATTGATTTTAATAATTAAAAAAATGTTTAAAATGAATATTATTTAGAATTCTAATATGATTATTAAATAAAATTTATATTTATATATATATTTTTATTTACAGTATTTTATTTACCTTTTTTTTTATATTTTTTCAAAAAATAGTAATATAATAAATAAATCTAAAAAAATTAATTCTATTATTATTATTAACATAATATCTAATAATCACATTTTAAAAAAATTTATGGTAAATTTATTTAATCATCTAAAAATAATTTTTTTTAAATAAATATTATTTTATTATAAATAAATCTGTTTTTATAATAATTATTTTATTATATAATAAATGTTGCTTAAAAAATTTTTTATAAATGAATAAATATTTACAATATAAAAAAAATTTTATATTAAAAAAAATAATAATTAGTTAAATAGTTAATTGAAGATTTTTAATTAATTAATATTACAATAAATTTTTAATTACTTATTAATTATAAGCATTCAATAATAAATAGTAATAAATAAAAGATTTGATTTAAGAAAAGTATTAACAAATAAATTTTTTTTTTTAATTAAATAATAAATAAGTCATATAAGTATTTTATATTACATAAATATTTAAAAAATAAAACTAATTTATTTATTTATTATTCTTATTAAAACTTTTTTATTAGCTAAAAATTATAATTATATTTAATTAAATATATAGAATTATTTTTAAAATAAAATAAAATATTATATCTTAAAAAATAATATTTAAGTAATTAAATCATTATTTTTATATAATAATTAACATTTAACTAACTGATTTAACTGATTAATTGATTATTTAAAAATTAAAATTTAGTAGTTTTATTAAAATAAAAATAAATAATTTAATTTTAACTAATTAAATAATATAATTTTATATATTTATATTTTTATAATTTATTTTTTTTTTAAATTTATTTATAATATGCATTTTTTTTAAGATTTTATAGTAAAAAGGAAAAAACTAATAAAAAAAATTTTTTTTACTTTATAATCTAAAATATTATTTTTTTAGTAAAATAAATTCAGATTTAATATTAACTTAAAAAAAAAATTGTTTGGCAAATTCCTTTTTTTTACTGTAAAGCAGAGTTGGGAAATTAGTACAGTTAGTATAGCTTAGTACAGTTCAGTACAGTTAGTACACATAATAATTAATATAAAATTTAGTACAGTACAGTACAAGTACAAGGTCAAAATTTGTCTAGTACATACAAATTTTCCAATCCTGCTGTAAAGTATTCATATTATTACTATTTATTTTTTAAAAAATTAAGAAAATTAAAATTATAATTATAGTAAATTAATATAAAATATTTAAATATTTTAATTTATTAATTATATATAATTAATTAATTATTAAGACAAATTAATAAATTCAATTAATTAACTATTAATCTAAAACTTTTAAATAATATTAATTATAATAATAATTAATTATAATTAAATATTATTTCATAAAATTAAATTTGATTAAATTTTATCTTAATCTGATTTAATCTGAATTTAATGAATTTATTTAAATTTAAATCTATTTTAGAACTACTAGATCAAATCTTAAATTTAAATCTAATAGATTAGATAAATTTAATCTGATCTATTTAAATCTGATTTAAAAGAATTTGAAAAATTTTTATCATTAAAAAGAAATAAATTTTTAATCAATCTAATTGAATAATAATAAATCATTTTTTAAATAATAAATTATTCTATTTGAATAATGATAAATTATTCTAATTAAATAATAATAAATTATTCTTCTTTAATGATAATGAATTGTTCAATTAGAATAATAATAAATCATTCATCTTGAATAATAGTAAATTATTCTAATTAAATAATAATAATTTATTCTAATTAAATGGTAATGAATCATTCAAAAAATATGATAATAAATTATTCTAATTAAATAATAATAAATCATTTTAATTAATGATAATATATCATTTAAGAAAAATTAATAATATATTATTTTAATTAAATGGTAATATTTATTCAAGAATAGAAAAAAAAAACTCTTTTTATCAATCACTTTTCGAAAATAAAGTCTAAGAAAATAAAAACATTCACCTTCAAAGTCCTATTATATTTTTGACTTTATTAGTTAGTCTTATAGTTTTATAACAGCTCAAATATACTTTCACAACCAGGGAAGAGTTTATTTTAGAAGTTACTTTTATTCACTATAGTTAGAAAAAACCAAAACAAATAAGTGTTAATGAAAAATAAGCATCATTTCAACCCAATAGAACATTAACAAACTCTCAAGACACTAGTTGCTTTAACCTCTGGCTCTGGAGAACAGCTAAACCCATCCTCAGCTTCAAATACTGTTCTTATCAAAAACTTTTTCAAACCACTGACTCCTACTCCCCCCAACGTCTTGAATAAGGATGAATACGTTCTCATAAAAGATGACCCCAATATGAAAATAGATCAAAATAAAGATTTCACAGTTATTACTTATTTAACCCCATTTGTTTGCGCAGCAACCATTCCCAAAAGTCTCAAGGACTTCTCCACTGCTATTATTTTGAAGATAATTAATGCCCACTTCGCTCTTAATGATGTGTTCAGGGAGATTAACGTCAGCTATGTTAACCTTGTTCGGTCAATCGTGATCTATTTCAATGATCAGCAAACTATAGAATCAGCCCTTAATGCGAAATTTCCCGATTTGGATATCAACCAGCTGGTTTAGTATGTGACTTACAAAGAAAATATGCAGTTCTCTCAACGCATACTTTGTATCACTGATATTCACTTTAACCTAAAAAAGAACAGCTCACCAACATATTTGCTAAATACGGTAAGATAGTTACAGTATAAATGTTCACCAGAGATCTTTGGCAACAAGCTTACATCACTTATGAAGATCCTAAGAGTGTCAATCTCTTCTATACTTAATGATCACATTTTATCTACAATAATTGCGTCTGAGTATACCCAGCCTGCTTCACCCCAGAATAAGTTAAATAACATAATTATTTTAAAATGAGACTCACCAATTTGCCCTTCAACACCTCTGCTAGGAATCTGTAAGACATCACCTTAACTACTAAAGCTAAAGCCCTCTACATCTCTCATTCAAACAATTATAAACCTTGACCCTTCACAGAGGTAGACTTTAACAATGCTGTTAAACAATCTTTTACGTTTAATAATAATGAACTCCAATAGTGCTCAGCTGACGTGAGATATTATCATAAATGTGATTCTCCAGAACACATTGTCATGAAATGCCTCCAAATCGTTCCATCAGTAAATGATGATCCTGTTGATCAACCTAAAACACCAATTTACAAACTTCCCTTTATTCAAAAACTATATAATCACTTCAATCCAGCAGGATCTAGATCCTTGATCACGAAATACAATGACCGCCAATCTAACCGCAACAAGTCACCCCTTTTCAAAGAAGGAAACAAGCCTGCAACAAATAAAAGCAAAGCCAAAAACAAAGGCTTCACAGGTTCTTCAATTGATGACTCAGTTCATAATCCCAATAATAATAATATTATAACCAATGATAAGCTAGACAGAATCCTCAGCATGTTCGCAGGCATGCAAAAGGCTATGTCTGATCTTGAAACTTGCATTGCTAAACTAGAAAAGGCTCAATCAACTATCTATACCTCACCTTCTTCTTCACTGTCAAGTGCCCCAAATAATGAGCCTATTGCACAGCAATCTGTGTCTACTTCTACCCCCTAAAAAAGAGTTCATATTGCCAATTCCTCTTCAGATGAAGACCTTAATAAGTCACTTATTCCCATCGACCTTAAAACACAAGCAATTGTTAAAGAACAAGCCTCTGTTATCGCTGAATAACAGAAGCAATTATAGATTGTTAATGCCCAAATGCTCAAAATCATGACTCAGGTGTAAAAACCATCCAGTTTCTCCCACAATAATTTCACTCATTACCTAACCCACAACCATGATTAATAATAATACGAATATTAATAAAAATAATATTTACAACAATAAACAAATAGAACATTCCACCAATAATCAAATTAATTCAAAAGGCACACCTACTATATTTTTTGCTACCCATAATGTAAATTCACTTCAATGTTCAATTAAAAACTAATTTATTAACGATATATTCACAGATCTTAATACAGATTTCATAGGTCTTACTGAAACTCGACATAAGTCTAACCAATCTTTTTGTTATATACACGACCCTGATTATACTTCTTTTTGGAACACCTACTTTAACTCACACACTGGAGTTAGCATTCTTATTAAAAAATTCTGGGCTATTTATATCTAAAAAGCCTATCTGGATAATGATCGATTTATCTACATAGACTTGTATTTATCTGAATATACCAAATTTCACATCTTCTGTGTCTATTTACATACTTCAACTGAATCTGATATCAAGAAGGAATGGCTCAACTTATACAAATTAATCATCAAACATATTTATGATAGCATCAGAGTGAATTTCAGGACTGTCATCCTAAGGGACTTCAACGCGAATCTCAATACTTACTGATCACAAGTTAACAATGGCAAAATCCTACACTGGCAAATGGACTTTTACAAATAGCTCTTCACATTGAACTTCCTAAATCTCTATGATGTTTGTCATGATACACCCCAACCCACATACCATTCAGGCTCACATAGTTTAAGAATTGACACCATTTTTATCTTACCCAACTTTACTTCAGAATTCCTTTATTCATACTTAGACCAGCCAGTCCTCTACTTGTCTGACTATAAGATAGTTTTCACAATATTTACTGATTGTCATATACAATTAAATGCTCGAGGTCGTACCTTACAAAATAAATGACAAGTTTCCAATTTAAGAGCTATGAACCTGTTCAAATGGAATGAATTCGCTATGCACACCAATTTTCATTATAGATATTACAACCTGGATTGCCTCTTGAACCTCTCCACTAACAAATGCAATATGAACACCCTATGAATAAATATTAAAGCTGCCATCCTAGCTGCCAACAGATGTATCATACCTCAAATTTGGATTTCCTTATAACAAAGAGATAAACAATCCTTTGATCAGCTTTGCTCTTTCATTGTAGCTAAGAAAGTTAGCTCATTTCTGCTTCATTTTAAAGACTCATTTTTACGAACAAACTATTGGTCTGAATCCCTCGAATGGTCTCATATCAAAGATAATATGAAAAAGTTGATCACAGAATTGAAACTTCCTACATATTCCTTTCCTCCCTCTCTGCGATTCAATAATATCAATGATGTCAAATTAAAAATTAAGGATCTCTACAAATCTTTAACAGCATTAGCTAAGATCGA
>CAJVPP010002978.1:0-12946 GCA_910592005.1 Funneliformis mosseae
TAGTAGAACCTCAACAAGCTATTTTAGAAATAACATTAAAGGTCTTTTATTTATTACGTGCTATCGTTTAATGAACTTTTTGATTAATAAAGTATTAATCTCACTTTTAGAGCAATCATCAACTGATGATCGGATCGATATCTGAAAACGGGGAATGGATAGCAGTATCTGACATTGAACGTATCAAGTTATTCAAAGTTCTTGAAGACGCAAGTATAATATTATAATAAGAAATGAGTTTTTTTTTTTTTTTTTTTTTTTTTTTTTTTTTTTTTTTTAAAAAAAAAAGACATATAAACAAATTATAAATTTACATCAGGTTAATGACCCAGGTCATTTAAGGGTACGTAAAATAAAAGATTTTCCACAAATAACTATAGACGGACGAAATGTTGGAGCTAATTTATTAGGGTTCACACAAGACGGAAGTAAACTTGTGGTAGCTTTTATGAATTCAGAAATAGTAATATTTGGACTTGATATTGAAGAAGGGGATGAAGTTGATGTCACAGTTTTAGAGCGATTTGACGAATATTCACAAAATCCCGACTGTGAACCATTGACTACCTTGACTATAAGTGATGATGATAAATGGTTAGCAACCGGTGACCTTTTGAATCGGATTAATGTGTATAATTTGGAAACTCTTGAGGTATTTGAACTTTAACATTTAAATATTTGGTTTAAAGATAGACTAATTAAATTAATAATCATAAAATTTTCGCCCAAATTTATAATAGCATCATATGACTATCGATAAATTTTCTTCTATTCACACATCATTAACATTTCATCCATTTAAACCGATACTTGTAATAACTTTAACGTCAAATCAATTTTATCTTTTTGATTTGCAAAAAAAGAAATTAACTGATTGGTCACAACAATATTCAGAAATGCTTCCACGAGATTTTCTTAACCTTAAAGATAAGATTATGGGATGTTCATTTAATCCTTCTTCTGACAGTATGATCCTATGGGGAGCTAATTATTTATGCTTGGTGGATTTTAATAAATGTAAAATAGAAGATACCGAAGAATTAATATGTATTAGATGTTCAGGATGGCAATCTAAACCGAAATTTTTAAATAAACCTATGCAAATAGAGCAATCAGATGAAAGACGACAAGAAGAAGTGGAGAAAATAGATGCGAATACGATAAATTTTCAATTAGTTACTAGATATCAAACATTAATGTATTTAAATTTTATAGAACATAATCAATTAGTCATAGTAGAAAGATCATTTACTTCTATTTTAGAGAATCTACCACCATCATTTTATAAAGCAAAATATGGTACATAAGAGCGAAAAGTATGATATTAACTAGTTTATTTTTATAATAAAATGCAAAAATCTCATCAAGTAGAAATTTCGTATTAAATAAAGTTGTGTTAGGGATAATATATTTATCAGGGTGTGGTTAATAAGGTAACGTCGGATCAGGAAAGTAATATTTACACAATGGTGGAGACCGAGGATGCGTTGATGGTTGCAATATACGTTTTATCTATCAATAAGTACAATTTAAAGAGCATGCTAAAGCTCTTTGATACATGGGGGCGCTTGCTGTACAGGTTTGTGTACCCCAATCAAGTTATATTACTAGAATTTGATTGAAATGATATCATTTTACTTTTTTTTTTAAAAAAATTGATAATCATACACATGATTGGGTATTATTTCATGAACAACGTGAATTATGTCCGACGGTTTTATGTAGTGTTACATGATCCTGACCTAAATTTCGGGAAATTTTTATTATAGTGAATTTTTGGGTTTAGATTTATTTGTACCCTAATTTGGGAAGTTATAATATAAAAAAAATTTCGAAGATTGAAATTTTGATTGGCTCAAAAAATATTTTGAAGTTATCAATCAATTGGTAGTACTTTTTTATTGAACGAAACGATACACAACTTCCCTGTGTATATTCTATCTTTTAAGTTTAAAATTGTTAAATTAAGTAACATTATATTCTTTAAATATCAATTACAATGAGTTTGCTGCAGGTTTTTTTTTTATTTTTTTTTTGTGAGATTTGTGAAATTTGACTATTAAAAAAAATAATATTTTTTTTTTTTTCTCCACCTTTTTTTATTTCCTTTTTTTCTTCCTTTTTTCCACTTTATTTATTTATTTATTTTCCTTTTCTTTTCTCGGTATAAAACTTAAGTACCCGACAAAATTCTATTACCCTTTACAAATTAAAATAGTTTATCGATGTGTAGAATTATTGTAGGAGATTCTAATTTCAAATAATCATACTTCTTTTTACTCCCCGAACATTCCAATTCTAAATTTCATAGAAAAATAAAAAGGGGAGCGATGTCTTTTACAAGGAAACACACACCAAAATCTTCGCAGGGGAGCATTTCAAGCGAAGGTGATATATTTTTCGAAGCCACAACAGAAGTTATTAATGAAGTTGAAGAATTAACTTTCAACAACAACAACAACAACAACGACGAAAGTGGTGGCGACAGTAGTAACATCAGCAGTAACATCAGCAGTAACATTAACAGTAACAGAAACAGTAATATCAGCAGCAACAACAACAACAATAGGAACAGTAATAATTATTTTCATGCATTAAAAACCAAAAATAGTGAAATATGGCAATATTATAGGAATAATAATAGTAGCAGTAAAATACTTCGTCATTATCCTTCGTCATCAATAGATTCAATGATTTCGACGGTGCCAAAGTCGTCATCGATCTATATGACACCACAAAGTTCAACGAGTAATTTATTGATTAGCGCGATGAGACAAGCTGTAATTAGCCAAAGTAATAATCAAACGGAGATCGACTTGGCCACTACTTCTCCCACTAATACGCCATTTTATACTACCCCTTCTACCCCTAATAGACGCACAGTGGATTATAGTTATCGTGATGATCGTGATAATAATAATAATGATAAAAGTGATAAAAGTGATATTAATGAGGATATCGATAATAATGATAAAAGCGATCATAAAAATAATAGCGATAATAATGATAATAGGAATAGTAAGAATAGAAATGATGATGATGTTGACGATAACGACAACAACAGAATTAATAATGGCATTTTGAATATTAATAAAAATAATAATTCGAATCCAAATATTGAAAGTTCATCAACCATTGTGGCGGCTAAAATAAGAGAATTTGAATCATTAATTAAAAAAATTTCTCCATCGAATTTAAATACCACAATAGATTCTGATGTTGATAAGGTAGGATCATCGTCGTCACAGAAAAAATATAACCATACCGTTGAGCCTTCTTCAGGATCAAATACATATGTGGCTGATTCTTATGATCATATTGAATTAGAAAATAATACAAATCATTCGAATTATTTAAAGGAAGAAGAAGAATATCAAGAAGAATGTGAAAATAAGAGTTCAAAAAAAGATATTACAAAGTTCAGACCTTTTGATAATAACAATAAAAAAAAAATGACAAATGAAGAATTGTCAATAAATATTGATCTCAAGCCCGAAAAAAGGGCCATAAATAATAATGTAATAAAGGGTTACGATAAATCATATCATCATAGAAATAATTCTTCTAAAGAGATTATTATTATTGAAGATGATGAAAATATTCTAAAAAATTCAAAGAGAAATTCAAAATTATCATTTATAATAACAAGTGATGGGGATGATAGCGATATTATTTCTTCAAAAAGTGAAAGTATAGATAATGTAGATTCTTTAATATCACAGAAACATATATCAATAACAAAAGATATTGTTACAGAATTTTCTTCAATTGCTTCTTTTAAAGGAAATTCTAGAGAATCTATTAAAATAGAAAGGAAAGATAAAATCATACAACTTAAAAAAAAAGATAAAATTCTTTGGTTAATTGGAAGTTGTTTAATTTTTTTTACTATCATACTTGATATTAATTTGGTTGCAAATCAATTACCTAACATTATACAAGAATTTAAAGCAGGTGAAAATATTTTATGGATAATAATTAGTTATAATTTAACAAATGTAAGTTGATTTTATTTTTAATTAATATATTAATATATATTATTAATTCTTATATTTATTTTTTTTCTTTTTATAAAGACAATATTACAACCATTATGTAAACAATTATCAAATATATTTAAAAAAAAATTAATAATTTTATCATCAATTTTAATATTTGGTATAAGTTCAATATTATGTGGTTTAGCACAAAATATTCAATGGTTTATTATAAGTAGAACATTTATGGGATTAGGAAGTAGTATAACAACATCTATGATATTTATTATTTTATCAGAAATTACATCAATTCAACAAAAAAAAATTTATAATAATATTATAAATGGAATATTTGCTTTAGCATTTGTATCTGGATCATTAATAGGTGGATTATTTGTAGATTATATTTCATGGAGATGGTCATTTTACATTAATGGTTTAATATCATTAATAAGTATAATAATATTATCAATTTCATTGAAAAAAATCAACAAATCTTCTGAAAATATTTTGATAAAATTAAAAAAGATTGATTGGTTAGGGATTTTTTTATTGATAATAGGATTATTATTAATACTTTTTGGATTAAATTATGGTGGAAATAAACTTGTTTGGAATAGTATAACAATTTTTATAATATTTGGTATTGGATTTATTATAATAATGTCATTTGGATTAATTGAAAAAAATTTTGTTAAAGAACCTTTAATACCAACATTTATGTTTAAAAATTCTTCAATTCGAGCTATATTTGGATGTTTTTATTTTATAGGATGGATACAAATGGTTGTAACTTATTATATTCCAATATATTTTCAATACGTTCATTTATTAACTGCTACACAATCTGGTATATTATTATTATCTTTAATGTTAAGTATTATAATATTTTCTATTATAAGTAAAATATTAATAATTAAAATGGGACAATATAGATCAATCATATTTCTGGGATCAATCTTATTAATAATAGGTAGTTCATTATTATCAATGTTTAATTTAACTACTGGATTATTCTTACATATTATATCATTAATAATAATTGGATGCGGTATTGGATTTCAATTTATTTTATTAAAACCTACTTTATATCTTGTAAAGAAGAGTGAAAAATCTATTATTATTGGACTTTGTAATTTTTTTAAAGGTTGTGGATCAATTTTTGGTATATCAATTTCAACAGCATTATTTAATAATAATTTATTATCAGATATGAAAGATATAAAAAATTATCCCATAAAGGATAATTCAATTAATAATATCTTATTAATTTCAAATATTCAACAATTAGATGATGAACAACAAAAAATCATATTAAATAGTATTAATAATGCAATTATAACAAATTATAAACTTTGTATATTTATATCTGTAGTAAGTTTAATTTTTGCTACTTTTATAAAACATTACCAATTGAAGATAAAGAAAGGTAATGATGTAGTTATAGATGATAATAGTAGTAATAAATTATTAAATGAAAAAATATAATCTTAGATCAAATGTTTTATTATTTATTATTATTATTATTTGTATTTATTTTATTTATTTACAAAAAAAAAAAGTGGGTGTATTATTTAATAAACGAAAAAAAAACTAAAAATTTAAAATTGTATATTTACTTTAATGTTGCAATGATCACGTGTTTTTTTATTATCTTTTTAAAAGCCAATCGGTTGAAATATATAAATATATATTTTTCAATTACGAGATTTTTTTTTTTACGGTCGTTTGAACGCCCTTACATAAATTATGAATTTACTACCAACTTTAAGTATCGTGCGTTTGATACGTACCTATCATTTCTTCCCACCACCCATAATGTTCAACATTATCATCCGAATTATCCGAGTCCAAATCACTTAATCTTGAAGCATTTATACCGTTATGTTTTTTACTTTGCCTCACAAAATTATAAAATGCGCGCTCATAACGAAAATAGTTACCAGCCAAAATATATTCTCTGACTTTTTCAGCTAACTTACCCAATTTACCACCCATAGGTTCGTTATAACTTAAACAAGCACTTAATATTTTATAACATTGATGTTCCCACAATGAATTAACCACCTTTCTTTGTGTATAAAATAAATATTCTCTAAACCATTCTCCTCTATTTTGTAATAACTCCTTAACTTTAACTTTTTGTCGATTATCAAAATATCTGCAAAAAAAAGAGAAGAAAAGAAAATAGGTTAATGTATTATCAAAAATGAGTAAGATTTCATTTGATATACTTAACTCTAACCATACAAAACTTTCTATTGTTTTATATAAATAATTAGGATTGTCGTCTCCATGTTCAATACGCTGAAACAGTAATTCACATATATTATAATATGCATCAACTAAAATCTCGCGTTCTTCCTCAATTGTATTTTCTATTTATTTATTAAAAGTGAGTTCATGGATAAATTACATAAAACAAGAAAGAATAACATCTTTTTCTACTTACTTATTACTTGCGTGTAATGTTCGATTAATGGATTAAGCACTTTTTCAGGTGGACTAACTGGGTCAATCCGATGATATGCTTGTCCTACTTCAACCCATTTCGAATCAAAGCTTTTATATGTGTGCAAGACTTCAAATAAAAGCCTTTTATATAATTATCATTAATGATGAGATTTAAATTATTTTTTTTAAAAAAAAAAAAATTGTAAGCTTTCGAATGTTAACTTTTTGATGTACCTGTGTCCTGTCAAGACTGATGGGTTGTTATCGCAGAAATTTTGTATGACTGTAATAGCTTCTTCGATTTCTTCATTATGCAAAAGTAACTAATTAATAAAAGGTACGTTAATTATAATTACTATAATTAAGTACCTCATTCATGTAAAAGCACGTTACCTTAACAGAATAAATTAAAAACATATCATTCGACATATCCAGATCCAGAGATCTCTTAAAATTGCTTAAACTCATTTCATAATAACGTTTTCGTCGATCCATAAATTGTTCATCTAATACAAAATTCAAATTAAAAAAAAATATATATAATATATGTATTTTGTTCCCAGTCGAATTTTCAATCATTACTTACCAATCTCAGGAATTTCTATTTCTTCTTTATAATCATTTCTATTTCGTTTTAATTTTTCTCGTGGTGGTATATGCTTTTTTGAAGAATTTTTACGCTTTGGTGGCTTATAGATTTCAGGCTTAGGTTCATTTTCTTTAATCATAGTATTCAATTGTTCCCATAATGAATATGCAAGTAATCCTGTATACCCATGCAGAACTGGATTATTACAATATGGTTCCATTGGTAAATACCTATATTAAAATTTTTGATTGAAAATATTAAAAAAGGTATTATGAAGGGGACCCTATTAAGAGAAGTTGTCAAAGTTGAATACGTTTCGGCAGTAGCGAGAGCATCAGTGGCGTTTCCATATTTCATTTGATAAAAAACTAATTCCATTATAATTCTTTGTTTATCCAATATGAATTTTGCACTCTAGCAAAAAGTTATTAAAAAGATTTTAAGTTTGCAACGAATTGAATAACAATAGATCAAGTTTAAAATTGATAATTAACTTACCAAAGCATGATTTTTTAATAATAATATATTAAAGAATTCAATAAAAGTTGTTGATGTAGGATCTAAAGTGAATAACACCTTAATGGCCGGCTTTTATTAAAGAGTATATACATACATACAATATTATTATTTTAAAAATTCATAATTTTTTTTTTTTTAAAAAAAAAAGAAGGCTAATAAAACCTGCCAAATTCTAGATAGATCACAATCGGGACATTGTAATAAAACTTCAAGAATTTCACTAGCACGACAATAATTATGTTCATAAAGAGATTTTTGTAATAATTCATATAAATTTGTTACATGGAAATTACGAAGTCCTAACACTACTCTTCCTTTCTTCCAATTTCCTTTAGTTTTTTCAAATACATAAATTTCTGCCATTTTTTTTTTTTTTTTTGTTTTGAAGCACCCGAGACTTATATAAGATTCTAATTGGCTGAAATTAATTTAGGCAGAATATTGAGCTCTGGCCAACTTTTCACTAATGTAAGTTGATTTTACTGGGAACGTTCCCCATATTTTTATCAGACCTTTTAAGCAAGACGAAATAAACAAGACACTTCTACCAAATGGCATTTTTTCCTCATTTGATTTTATCTCGGATTTTATCTATTGTGGTCTGGAAAGAGGTTGTATAAATAAACTACCTTGGATTGTAAAGGGAAATCTTTTCATCTTTACATCAAGTAATTTTGATAATTCAATCAAATGATCTTTATAAACGAACATATGGAATTAAAACGCGTAAAAACTTTATGTCGATGATCAAGATGAGGATTTGGTTGAACGAATTACCGGATTGTAAGACTTTAAAATAGAGAATTCGTATAGTGCTGGAAAAATAGATGCTTACGCATAATTTAGAAAAACACATAATCGCATAATCCGCAGTAAATTTCTTAATTTTAATTGGCCATTAAGGTATGGTGATGCAAATAAATGCACATGACTTTGCATGACATAAAGTACTATAGTCAAAAATATTTTGTGATAGTAACAAAAATAAATTACGCATTATAATTTTGGCTAAAATTAAATGAATTCGGGTAGAATTATTAATTTAAAAAGATTTTTATAATTATTTCACTGAAAAACTTTATTATTATAGAATAGAAAAAACACAGAGTATTTTTTTCTAATCTATAATTTCATGATTTTGTATAACTCTTTTATATATATATATATATATATTTTTAGTCCCTCAAGAAATCCCGATTAAAAGATCATTAAAACAATTGTAAGAAATACTCTTTTTTAGTTAGATATACATATTAGAAAAAATAATACTTCTGATTTTATATTCTTCACTTTAGTAATTCCTCTTACTAGAGTATCTAATCTTCTAATCCTAATACCTAATACAATGAATAACATCCACCCTACCTCCTAGTATATTAAGATTATTTAAATAATAAATTTTAGTATTTGTGTCAAAAATCCCTTCCTGATCACATAAGTATTAATTTACTAATTTTTAAATTTTCAATATTTTATTCTATTGACTTGCAAATCAAAATTTGCAAAAAAAATTATTTTTCACCCCTTACCTTAAATTAGAAAATGAATCTTTTATCTGTATTTTGCATAATAGATCATAAAATATCTATTTATTAAAAAAATTTATCTCAAATATTACAGGTTTTTATATTTTGATGATTTTAGAAAGATGGTATCAAGATACTTATCAGTGGAAATAACATAATTATGTTATTTTCACTTAGTCTAGGTTATTCTCAACGGTGGCCAACTTTTGTCGTCAGATCACATGATGACAGTGATCTAATTTTGTCGTCAAGCCGATTTTCGTCGCTAGGCCATATGGGCAAAAAAATATATTTGACGCATTTAAGTGATTTGAGGAATGAGAAATACAAGTCATTTGAATGACAAAGATCATCATTCGCCTGAAGTTTTGTGTTATATTTATTTATCACGTTTAAATTTAAAATTATAGCAAAATAGAAATCTAAAAACAAATCTTATTCTTATATAGCATATGCTTTAAAAAGAAATCATAAAAAATTTTCTAATATTATAAAAAGATCTCTTATCAGAACTATTCTAAGGGTATTCAGCTAACTTGTAAGGGTAATTAGCTAATTCCCCCTGGTCATCATAATAAGAGTACGAAATATTATAATAACGAAGAAGAACACCTAATGCTAATACTTCATTCACACTCCAGTCTCACGCATCAATTTCAATATCCTTGTCGTGACTGTGCAATTTTTTTGATGCAGTGTGATAGAGACCACCCATACATCTTTCGACATCTTTGTATTGAGAATTATTAAATAAGCATGTTTGCTTTAAATATGATATAAACTTTGCATCTTGTGTTAGCCTCGTCAAAACATTGTCTGTAGATTCGCGAAATGAGATAATTTTGTCCTATGACCGAATCTATCGAGAGAAAAAATATGTAAACAAAATATGATAAAAATCATTGCAAATACATAAACAAATATGCAGAATGTTACCGTTGATCTAATAAACTCTAAAGCACCTCTCACATTACATATCCCTTTTGATCGTAAAAGAAGTTCAGTGCAGTGTTTGACAATATTCTCAAGATTCGTAATATGTTTTGATAGTTCCACTTTTTCCTACATTAAATCCAATTTTTCACGTCCTTTTTTTTCCATTAAATTTTCCATTAAATCCACTTTTTCCTGCATTAAATCCTTCATTAAAACTACAGTGAAATTCATGATTTTCGATACAACTTTTGAATCTTTAGGTAATTCAGCAAGAATTGGTAAAAAGTCATACTTGTGATTATTAATGAGAAAGTATGATAATCTATGTTGTGGCCACAAGAGACGATAGAACTGCATCTAATAAATAACATTTTAAGTATAAAATAGAAAATATATAAGATGTCTCATTTACTTACCAGAGGCCTTAGCAATCTTAAGCGTGAAATCATTTATGAGAAATTTTTTATTTGTATAGAAATTTGGTCAAAGATCAATGGTGCGAATAGTGGTATACTCCTTTATATTCTATCAATGACATATTGTATACTTGGCCATGTGATTTAGGTTATGATGATTTTCTCACGATTACCTCATCGGGATTTAAACTTTTTAAATTTTTAAATTCGTTAACGAATTACTGTATAATGACCTACAGATGTATTGCGCATTCGCGAATTTAGCCAGACACGAGGTCGAATCATATATCGATAATTATGTGTCATGATCTAGCCTTATCGTGAGTTTGACGGGTCGAATGCGTTTTATATGTCATTTGATATTGTATGCTAGCTTAACAATCCTAGCCACAATAATATAGCTGAGATAGGTTATGACAATCTAGCCAGCTTTCTTTGTGTTCTTTTTAGAAGGTCAAATTTATTAGTATTTGTTGTGTACTAAATAGAGATCAGAGGAGACAAAAAATATACCAATAATAAGTTCAATCATATGTCATCATTTGTGAAAGCAAATAACCAAAGCATATGCTATCTAGTTCATTATATACATGCTATCGAGTATATGCTATCTGGTTATACTATCGATTAATGCTACCAAATATGTATTCTAAAGTATATCATGTAAATGCTATCGATAATGCTATCATGTATATGCTATCAGAAAAGTGTTATCCAGTTATGCTATCGAAAATGCTATTAAAACGTAATCGCTTATGTTTACCATTCTAGAATGCGCTTAAAATGGATCTGCTCACGTCCTAATAAAAACTCTGTCCTGGTTTCATCCTAGTAAAAAAAATGTTAACTGGAATGGATTTGATATAGAAGAAAGATTTAAAATCCATCTTTATTTTGTTCTTTTATATTTATTATATATTCGTTCTAGTTGTTCTAGTAAAAAGTAATAATTTAGAAAAAATAAACCTATCTACCCATAATACAATTATACTATACATATAATATATACATGATATATATATACAATATATATTATGTATACCTATAGATAAAAAAAGGTAAGATCAAAATTTTGCTAGTACAACTAGAACAACTAGGACAAGTATTCTAAAATTCTTTCGTTTAGCTTAAAATTGTCAGCAGGTATATTTTTTCTGTTCTACCTCACGTCTTAGAAAAAATTTGTTCTAGTTAAAACATTAAAAAATATAGGTATCCTCATACTACGCATACGTATATTAATTTTCTTTTATCTCAGATGATGCAGAGTATCAAATCTCTAATTTTCCATCTTGCGCCATCTTTTTTAGCTTTTTTTAGTAATAATATTTCATATTTTCAATGCTTACCTGCATGTTTCTCGTACATACCATATGTAGAAAAAGTAATTTTACTACACTCTTTACAAGGTATACATTGGAGGATTTCCAATAGTAGTCACATCCTTTAAGGTGATAACTACTTCTTTCCAGTTCTGAAAATATATTCACAATGATAAAATGCCATATATTTTAAGCGTTATCTTTTTAGTATAATATTTTATCTTGTAATATATTGGGATTTCACACTATTTATTGTAAAAAATTAATTTTTATTTTGAACTTTTTTGTACAGATAATATAAATTTACAAAAAAATATTTAATATTATTATACTTATCATAGATACCTAAAATTTTCAAGAAAATATCGATCACATACCAGCTGAATCAGAAGTACCATCTTCTTAACTAGAGAGCCTAAAAAACTTAAAAATTTTGAGCTAAAAATAGAAAGAAAATAATAAAGCCTTCTACTACTAGAGGGTCAAAGCTAAGAGTGTAGCTGAATATCTATACAAAATCCATGATGATAGTGTATATTCAAGACAATTCCTTAACACAGATTCTGAGAATAGAATAGAGGCAATACTTAGTAAATAGCAAAAACATTTATTACACAAATTTATTGATAGGGATGATCCACTTCATCCCATTATAAATTTTGATTTATCTAGAGAAAAATTTGATAAAATTAAACCTAAGCTTAAGCTTACAGCTAAAGAAATATGAGATTTACTTTATCATGTCTTTAAAGAAATGTGTCTAGAAATATATCCAAGTTGGAATCGTAAAATATTAACTATTGCCAGTAGTAGTGATGAAAAAATAATATCTTTTCATATATTAACTTTTGGTCGCTGACTCAAAAATATTGTTAAAGTTGTAATATTTACTAAACTTATTTGCAAAAAACTTCCAATAAATTTATAAGAAAAAGATATTGTCAATAATATTATAAATAAATGTTTATTCTCTTTGCAAATTCTCAGAATTTTAAAATTTATTAAAGATACTAATGAACATATCTAAGTAAAGAAAGCAATTTTCTCAAAAAATAGTTCTGTTTTTGATTTTATACTTTGCTTACCTAATAACAAGACGCCAGTTATAAATAATCCTATTTTAGATGTTCTACAGTAGCGGTCATAAGTATCCGACCGCCTCTAACTCCGGCTACAAGTAAGTAAATTCAAAATTTTTTTTTTTATT
>CAJVPP010002979.1:0-12946 GCA_910592005.1 Funneliformis mosseae
ATGAAATAAGAAGTAATAAATATTATATTTGCCACCGGAAGATAAGAAGTAGCTAATTTTTTTTTAAAAAAAAAGAAAAGAAATAAATAAAAATACATATTAGTATTTTTAAAGAAATTTAATTTAATTAAATTAAACACAAATAAAAAAATATATATATATATTATATACCAAGTAAAATTTTAAAAAGCCACGTCACACCAACCCAAAAAGCACTTGCTTGAAATAAACTCGTAAAATACGGAGTTCTCATCATTGCATCCGGTACATGTGCTGTTATGAGAACCTTTACAATTAATATATGAAACCCGATAAATTGTCCAATTGCTAGAGGTAACCCAATGAACCACGGATATTGGGTTAATATTTGAAACGCAAAAAAAAGAACTAGGAATGGAATGAGATATATGATCGTGTGTGTTGTTCGCTGTTCCAAAAGAAGAAAAATAAGAAAGAGATATATATATTAGAATTTGATAATACAATATATAAAAATGGAAATTATGACTCACTTGACCAAATAAGTATATCTTTCTATCCCCTGACTTTGTCCTTCCAGATTCACTTAAAGCTCTATTCCAAACTTTTTCGGCGCCCATTTCTCGAGCAAGGTCCACAGGAGATTTTCCATTATCTTCTTTTGCATTTATATCGGCGCCGGCTTCTATTAATTTTCTCAAACACATTTGATTTCCTTTGGTAACAGCCCAATGTAAAGGAGTAAAACGTGCAGTATCAACCTTTGAGATTGAAGCACCAAGTCTAATAAATAAATCTAGTGTCAAAGGATCTCCTTGATATGCAGCCCACATCAAAGGAGTGTGTTGGAGCGTATCAGGTGTATCAATGTCCATATCTTGGTATATTAGGTATAAAACTAGCATAGTATTAGAGGAATGAGTTGCAAGGTGAAGCCCGTTAAATCCCTGAGAATCTCGTAAGTTTGGATCAGCTCCATGATTAATCAACAAGGTTACAATCGGAAGGTGCCCATTTCTAAAATATTTATTTTGCAAGTAAATATTCACTAATTCCGCATAATTATTCTAAATCCTTCTAACAGATCAGTAAAAAAAAAAAAAAAAACACTCAAAATAATGACTTCAACGTTAAACGTTAAACGAACCTTGTCGCCCAATGTAAAGGAGTAGCAACTAGATCACCACCAAACGCATCGATTTCAGCTCCATTTTCGATCAAATATTTTGCTACAACTACTTGGTTATTGATAGCAGCCCAATGTAAAGCTGTTACATTTTGTGAATCCCTATCTGTAGCCTTAGCATATCCATTTTCAATTAAACTTTTAATAATATGTAAATTCCCTTGTTGTGCTGCTTGATGAATCGTCATTCCTATTATTCGAATAAGAATGTCAATCTTGTATTACATATAAGGCAAATAGTAGCAAGCGCGGAAATCACTAATTAACAACATCCATAACCGATCTCGGAACGTTTCTATGTCTGGAAATAAGATACCTGAAAAATGATCCCCAGCGGCAGAAAACGAGGTTATATGACTCTCTGTTTTGTTTACACTAACAGCAGCGGTAGCCTTTACAGTGGAGATATTAAGACCACCTGGCGTACTTGAAACACCATCAATACCATTACCACGCTCTGAATCATCACCTTGTATTTTTGAAGGAGCCATTGGAGCAATGAGAGTATCAGCTACGATCCACCCAATACATATAGTCTAGTCGATCAACTGATCAAAATCTTACCTAATCGAGATTTAAAATAAATTTTGTACAATCTTCTGTTGCATTGAAACAATTTGCTTTTTTAATTTATTAATATTTTCATTGTTTTAATCATTGTTTTTATTTACTGTCCCAAAATTCTTTTTTTTTTTTTTTTTTTTGGTCTAAATTAAAAAAATTACAAAAAAAAAAAAAAAATTATAATTATTCCATAAAAATATATTCTTTTCATTCTTTTTTAAATTATAAAATGTCAAATTTTTGTAAAGTATTAAGATCAATCAATTAATTACATTATCATTAATAATTATAAAATGCTAGATTAATTACATTATATGCTTTTTCACGGTTAAATCTAATTCACTCACAGACCTTGTTAAAGGTAAAACAATTTCATCTCTCTCTCTTGCTTTCCTTTCTTTTTTATCAACATCTAATTTAGCTTGATTATACATATAAAGACCGACAAAAGTTAATGTTATACCAATACCTTGGATAAAAGTAGTCTTTTGTCCAAACCATAATATACTTGCGGTTATAACGAAGATTCTTTTTACTAATGACGCGATTGAATAAGTTACCGGGGAAGTCATCGATAAAATTGATAACGCTAAAATTGCTTGAGCAAAATGAGTTGTACCATTTAGCCAAAAATAATATATTATTGTCCATCCACTTGTAGTATTGGTTACAGATGAATTAAAGTACTCTAATATTAAATGAAAACCATCATAATATAACCACATTGGTGTCATTAGACTAAATGCCGATAAACTTGAGTAAAACAAAACGTTCAATTTATCCAATTTATGTGTTTCAAATCCGGGATGTTTTTCATTAAAAAGAATTTTCTTTGAGAAAATATTTTGTGCAACAAAAATTACAGTAGATGTTAACGCGAATAAGAATCCAATAAAACTTGATGCCGAAGAAGAAGCGCACGCGAGCATAACTCCAATTGTAAGTGGTATTAATGATACATATACCGGATATGAATAATTTACTCCAAATCCGAATTTGTAAAAGAACACTGTAAACAACGGAGATAATGCCTAAAAAAGGTAGGAAGGTTTTTTTTTTTAAAAAAAAAGGATTGCTACTCGCTTCGCTTTCTTTTCCATTTGCACTCTCCTTAAATTCTTACCTTGATAGTGTGGACGAAGCTGACGGGAACTAGAGCCGTGGCAATACTTGAAAGAACATGGCTCCCTATTTGAAACAAGCATAACGGTAAAGTTCTACGTATAATTCCTACACTTGGACTTCGAATTCTAGTTAAACCCATTCCTTGTCCAAAAGCGTAACAATAAAATCCAACAAAGCCAAATTGTACCCAAGTGAGAGTAACTGGGTAATTAAATTGATTTAATAATTGTTTACCAGAATTATTGGTAATAGCCGATGAGGCATACCACAATAAACAATATACTATAAATTTCAATGTATCGTATTTTAATGAATTAAATATGGATCTTTTAAAGTTTACAAGTGAAAATTCCTTATTGACTGAAGGCGATGTTAATTTCTCGGATAAATATGGTTTCGCCGAATTCATCATATTATTAATAATAGGATTAACCTTTTCCTTTTCTACCTCTTTATACTGTTGACGTAATTTCCCTAAAAGACTGTTGGACTTGTATTGTGCTCCAAAATCTAAACTTTGCATCCCAATAAATCGGGAAGTTTTTAAACTATCAATATATGGTGTTGGATGTATATTTGGTGCCGCTGAAGGTAATGTATAACTTTCTTTTGAAAACGATCTTTTTCGTGTTGGTCCTTGTTGTTTTGCTTGTTGACCACTGCTGTATCCGTTTTTTACAAACTCTGTATCTATCCGAGGACCATTTCCCACAACTCCATTTGTAGTTGCCGTTGTAGTCCTTGTGTTGCTCATGTTAATATTAGATGTTTGAAACGAAAGAGAGTTATACGGATTAGTTGCTCGTCTTTTTGAGGTAAATTTGGGTGTAGGATAAACTTGAGGTGTTGTAGCTTCTAATCCAGGTGCATACACGCTAGTAACGGTCACAGGTGAAAACTCTTCTGGAGGATTGGGTGGCATTGTTTTAAAGTATATTAAAAAAAAAAAAATTGGTAGAAGTTTGAGGAGCTAAATTAATTTTTATAACCTATCAAACATTGCTCGAAAATTATGGAAAATTAACTAAAATTGATGTCATTTACTTAATGATATATATTTATAGTTCCTGATTTTTAATGAGCCGGTTTCAGTGTCTTTTCTGATTTGTCGAGATTTGGTCACCAACATTCGGTTATATAAACAGAACAGATCTAAAAGATAACATCTGGACTTTCTATATATATCTGCATTTGTATAAATAGTATCGGTAACTCGGAAGGTTATAATTGTAAAATAGGAAATGATATATGCTTGATCCTGTATAATCAATCGGATGTAATAAAAATTAAAAAAAGAAAAGAAAAAAAAAAACTTTTTTGTTTCGAAATTGAAACTTTTTATTTTTATTATACTGAAACATCTAAATAAAAGCAGATCACAATAAGAAATTGTAAATAAGTTAAATAAGTCAAAGATTTCAAGTATATACTTTTAAACAACTGAGGGGCCGAATTGTTGAACGCCTCAGATAGTCCTACATTCACTTAATAGGATTTTTCTATTTTGAGAATACAGGATCACTTTCATATTAAAGTAATTATTTTCGGATATTTTTTGTTGGTAATCCAATCAATCAAGAAAGGAAAATATACCAGGTTTCAGAGTTTAACCTTATTTATACATGGTCTATATATAAAATTGGAGGTTGATTTCTTTAACAAACCTCCATTAAATCGATTATATCATAAAGTTTAATCTTGTAGAGTTTAAATGAAATCAAGATAATTATTTTGTAGTGATGAATACCCGATTTGTCCAACTCAAACTGATTTACGAGTTTTTTTATTTGGTAAACACAAGATTATATAGGACCTTTGCAATAGACTGCTGGGAAAATCAATGGTTTTTAGGTCAAATTATGTTCAGATTTAGCATTATCTAATTTTTATTTTTTCCCTCTTCTCTATTGCAAAAGGTCCCCATTTAATCGTCTATCAAACTCGTTTTTTTGACGATCGTTATCATGATACAATATGACAATCATACACAATACGTTTGGCATTGCGTTAATGATAAAAAGTTAGGAAGGGTTAAATTTACATACAAATAAAGATATTTGATTTTATGTTTAAATAATTATATTTTACTTTATAACATGACTCATTTTAAATAATAATATTTAAAGAAAAAAAAAAAAGATTGGTTTTTTTTTTTAAAATGATAAGATTAAAAACGGTTTCAATAATTGCTTTGTAAAAAGGTAATTTGTTAGACAATTACAAAATATAATCTTTTAATTTTATTTTTTTTCAATTTAATTACAAAAATAAATTATTATAAAATGTATTTTTAATAAATTGTTTATTTAATATTAAAAAATTAACTAATCATTCAAAAAGTTAATTTTTTTTAAATATATCTTATTCTTTTTATTATTAAAAGATAAATAATAAAAAATATTTTTTAAATTATAAATATTAATTAATAATATGCTTTTTTATTTTAATAGTTTAATAATATTATTATTATAATAAAAAATCATGTTAAAAAATTAAATAAATTTTAAAAAAATATATTATATTATTTTTTAATTTTTAACTTTTAAAAAAAAATTATTATAAAGATATCATAATAGAAGTTTTAAACAGTATATTATATACTCATTATACCTATGCTTAATATGACATATAGTTTCAAATAAATCAAATATTACTTATACTAATTTTAACTTTAATTCTATATCACAAATTAAAGTAATAACTATAATAAATAACAATTGAAAAATATGATTTATATCTAAAAAAAAACTAAGTTTTTAAATTGTATAATAAAAAATGAAATTTAAAGGAAGTGATATAATATTACAATTTATTTATATAAATTATATATTCTATAATGCATTAAATATATAAATATTGTCAACAGAGCAATTGACCAATCATAATGAAGTCACATGAATAACGCAATATGATAATCTTCTAATCTAAAATTCTGAAAATATTAAGAATTCTGTAAATTCTAAAAATACAGAGGATCTACATAATTCTGAAGATCTTCCAAATACTGATTATAATCCTAATTTTACAAATTAAATAAAATCTAAGATTATTTAGTGTTATACTTATTTTTAATATTCTAAATTTTATTGTTATTTTTATTATACTTTATATTTTTATTATTTTACAAATTCTCAATATATTTATTTTACTTATATTTTATTTTACTGAATTAGTTAGCTTATAGCATAGTAATTAGTTAGCCATGATAAAAGAAATTTTGTATAAATAGATAGACTTTTTACTTATGTTGTAAATAAACTTTTTTGCAGATTTGTAAACTCTTTTACGAATACGAGTTTTAATATTAATAAAGAATCATTTAAAAATTTATATTTTTTGCCTCTTTATGTCTTTATATAATCTAACGTGATTCTTACACAATATTTATAATTGAGTTCATCATCTGAATTTTTTAATTAAATTGTTTATAATCTCGTCTTTCAAGCTTTTATACTTAATAGATTTATTTAAGTTTAACGTGTAAATTTAGTAAAGTTAAGAGTTAAGTAGATTTTAACATCTTGACTACAGTAGATCGCAATTAGAAATTTTAAGTAAAGACTTGATAACGTGATCACTCCAAGTTGAAGAATTCTATGATAACAATATACAGTTTAAATTTTCTCTTAAATACATTTTTTAATGATTTAATATTAAATAAATTTTTTTTTTCTTAACAGTTCTCTATTTTTAATAAATAATTTGTAAATAATAAAATTATTTTATAAAATCCATTTATATGTATAAGGTTGCTTGATAAAACCTAAAGTTTTACAAATCATCTAAATGATAAAAGATAAAATTTAGTGAAACTATATTAAAACCTTATTAAAAAATCTGCAAACTTTAAGAAAAAGTAAAACTATATCAAAGCTTATAAAAATGTAAAACTATATTAAAATCATAGTAAAAAATTAGCAAAACTAAAGTTTAGACATTTTGTCAAATTTAAAATGAATTTAAACAAGTAATCTTATATATGTAATTTATTATAAAAATTTATTATTAATTAATATAAAATTATTATTTTTTTATTAATATTTTTTTAAATATTTTACATAATTTTTATTATATAAAATATTATTTAGAATTTAAAACTTTTTTTATACTGTATGTCATTGTATACAGTATCTTTCAAAAATAATACCTCTTATGATTAATACTTGAATACTATTCAATATATATATTAACCTAGTTACAAATAATATTCAAAGATTTTTCAAAATTAAACTTTGTGAAAATTAATTAATACTTAGATATAATATTATTTTGTATAGTATCTTTAATAATAACATTTTCTATTACTTAAACGTTTTTCATAATTTTTATATAAAGAAAGAAAAAGTATTAAATTTTTCTTAATATTTGTGAAACTGAATTGAAAAAAGCTATATATACAATAAGAAGAAGAAAGTAAATTTAATATTTTTTAATATTTATTTATTAAAGTTATATAATTGTAATCTTCATATATATTATCTTTTATATACTATATTTCTCTTAAAATAATATCTGATACTTTATAAATACAGTTAATTTTAATATAACAAACTCTTGATATAATGAATTTTTTAGACAAATATAATAAAAATACTCTTATTATAGCGAATTAGCTAATCAAATTTCTTAAAATCTTTACTATAGCCTTATAGTGAAGTTGAGGTCTAGAATATAGAATTTGTTATAACAAGAGTTGACTATACTATTTAATTTGAAAAATCACATTTTGATTAAAACCTTAGTTACTGTATATAGTGATATATGATAATTAATAAAAATTTTTAATAAATAATATTATATTACAAAAAATTATATTAATAATTTATAAATAATAATAATAATAATTTTATTATTATTATTATTATTATTTATATTAAATATAAAATTAATATTAAATAATAATAAAAAAATTAATCTTATAATTTTATATCAATTATATTAATTATATATTTATATTATTTTATAAATTATTATAAATATTAATTTTATTTTGACTTTGTATAATAGTAAAATATACTTTTAATATTAAAAAATTATATATTTAGTTTTAATTTAAAAATATTTATATAATATAGAATACTATTATAAAAAAGTATTTATTTAGATTACAATATGATTAATTGATAGTCTTTCTTACTACCTCCTATTTAACATATTACTTTTAGTTAACTCTTTTTAACTAAATTTTCAATTTATAAATATTTTTTTTACAAAAAATTATTTTATAGACGTTTCTATTTTACTAACATTTTATATATTAAATTATATATTTAAATAATATTTATACTGTAACTGAATTATTAAATTATGACTGATCTACATAATATAACCTTAATAATGACATAATTACTATGATCAATATAATTGATATATTAGACATATTTAACATATTTTATATAATTAACATAGTTAATATAGTTAATTTAATTAATTTAGTTAAAATAATTAAAATTGTTGAAATAGTTAAAATAGTTGAAAAAGCTGAGATAGTTAATATATTATTCTATATATTTGAAAAAATATATATATAGAATTCAGTTATTTGAACTTTTAGATCAAGACCTAGATTCAGATTTTTGAATATACTTAGTAAACATTTCTTAATAATTTGTGTACACTTAGGTTATCAAGTAATACTTAATTTTATTATCATATTTTATCTTTTGTTTAATAATTTTTTTATTTTTTTATTATTTCTTTCTTATATTTTTATATATTTAATCAATAAACTATTTTTATCGTAATTATCAAGTTGTGTAATACTTTTATAATAAGTATTTGAATATAAATATTTACACTTAGAATAAATATTATTTAATATAAATTATGTATTTACTATGTAAATTTAAAAAGAATAACCCTTGACATTCTATCTAACTGATGCAATTTGTAAGGATTACACATTAACAATACAAAAAACTTTAATATAAAAATAAAAAATTTTTCAATTATAAATTAATCATAATATTTATTAATTAAATATATATATAATATTTTTACTAAAATTTTTTATAATAATATATTTATTTATATTTACTTGTTTATTTAGGTAATAATCAGTATAATTAATTTTTAGTAAATTAAAAATATTAATAAAATATTTTTTTAGTAAAACAGATATTAATAAAATATATATTAGCTAAATTAAATTATTAATCAAATAATAATAATTAATGTTTCACAAAATCAGATCAGATCATATTTTATCTAAATTTGATTTAATCTGATTTTCATTTTTCAAAATCTGAATCTGATTGAATCTGATAGATCTGATGAAATTTCAGATCTAATTTGAATCATATAGATTAAATCTCAAATTCAGATCTGACAAATTAGTTTAAATCCAAATCTAATCCAATTTAGATCTAAAAAAATTTATTAAAAAATGATTTTTCAGTTTTAAAAAAGATCTGTAAATTTATTTCTTTTTAATAAAAAGAATTTTTTCGCTCTAAAAGTATTTAAAAATTATTTCTTTTCAATAAAAAAACAGTTTTTTTGCTTTAAAAAAAGTCTAAAAAGTTTTTTTAATTAAAAAAAAAACAGATTTTTAGCTCTAAAAGAGATTTAAAAAATTTCTTTTCAATAAAAGTAATTTTTTTAGCTCTAAAATAGATCTGAAAAGTTTTTTTTAATAAAAGAAAACAGATATTTAGTTTTAAAAAGGTCTGAAAAGTTTATTTTCAATAAAAATAAACAGATTTTTAGATCTATAAGAGGTCTAAAAAATTTCTTTTTAATGAAAAAAACAGATTTTTAACTTTAAAAAAAGTCTGAAAGTCTTTTTTTCAATAAAACGAAACAGATTTTAGCTCTAAAAGATATTTAAAAAGTCATTTCTTTTAAATAAAAGAAATCTTTTAGCTTTAAAAAGATCTGAAAAATTCCTTTTTAAAGAAAGGAAATAGATTTTTAGTTCTAAAAATGTCTGAAAAGTTTCTTTTCATTAAAAGTAAACAGATTTTTAATTCTAAAAATACTGAAATTCTTTTTTATTATTGAAAAAATGATTTTTAACTTTATAAAAATCTGAATTTTTATTTTTCAGTTTTAAGAAGATTAATTTAATTTAATTTAATAAAATTTTATACAATATATAGTAATTAAATTTTATTATAAATTTTATAAATATAAATATAAGAATAAATATATAAATTATATAATAAATACAGTCAACCCTTTCTAAATGCATTCCCCTCAGGACTATAGTGAAAAATTTTAAAAATATGCATTTAAAGAGGGTGTGCATTTAAAGAAAAAATTTCTATATAAATTCTATATGCTTAGAATTGAACAAGAGTATGCATTTAAAGAGAAAATATATAGTGTATGCATTTAGAAAAGATGCATTTAGAGAGGGTTGACTGTACATAAATAAATAAAATAATATATATATGAAAGGGTTTCTAGGAAAATCAGGTTCTGAGAAATTTTTCACTTAAATTAAGAGCTTAATACATTTTAATCTAATAACATCAAAAACTAAAATGCAATAAAAATCTCAATTTTGTTAAAAAATTTCCAGAACCTGATTTTCTTAGCAATTAATCCATATAAAATAAAAATAAATATTTTTTAAAAAAACTTTTTTTAATTACATATTGCTTAATTATTTAAATTATTAAAAAACCAATTCATCATAAATTTAAATATATACAAAATCTTACTATTTTTCTTAATAAACAATTTCTTTTATTTGTAATTAAATTTTTATATATTTAAAAACTTTGTTCAGATGGAATACTAGTAGTGATCTCACAGCATGACTAAAATACAAGATAAGAAAATTGTGAAAATGGCAATGAAAAAACATAATATTACGGCTACTAAAATACAAAATAAACTTGAAAAACAAGGAGTTACAATTAGTAAAATTATAATTAAGCAATGTCTTAGTGAATCTAGAGGTAAATTTATAAGAAAAATTTCAAAACCTTTGCTTTTTAAAAAAGCATAGAACTGTCCGATTAAAATGGGCAAAAAAACATCAAAAATTCAATTGGAATAAAGTTATTTTTACTGATAAAAGTATTTTTTAATTATTTCAGTCAAATAGAAAGATCTGGTAATTTGCTTAGAAAAAAAAAGTATTTCATAAGTTAAGCATTCACAGAAGGTTCACGTTTAAAGTTATTTTTCGTTTAAAGGATTTGGTAAGTTAATTTACTTTGAACAAAATCTGAATGCTCTTTTATAAATAGTATTTATGAAAGGGGTCTCTTACCTTCTGCTAGTAAGTTTTTGGCGAAGATAGCATAGAGTGGATTTTACAAAAAGACAATAATCCTAAGCATCATTTAAAACTTTGCAAAAAATGGAAAGAAGAAAATAAGGTGACTATACTGTTTTAGCTGTCTATATTACCTAACCAAAATCTGATAGAAAATGTGTGACGGTTTATGAAAATTAAAATATCAAAAAAAATTGGTATAACTAGGAGATTAAAGGCAGAATTAACAAAAGAATAGAACTAATTATTAAACAAATTGGCTAAAAAACTCATTAGTAGTATGAAAAGGAGGGTTGTAGCATTAATTGAAGTAAGAGAAGACTATACTATGTATTAATGATCAGGATTGGTCTTGTATTTTATAATAAAAAAATGTTTTATTATTTATTAATTATTTTTTAAATGGCAAGGAATCGGATACTTATAATTCTTACTGTACCTATAGCATATTCTTTAATTATCACAAATTAATAGAAAAAAACCTTTCGTTTAATAATTCTTTTTTTGTAGAATATGGTATTTTAGTTGAATAAAAAATTTTTTACAATTTTTGTAATATTTGATAATTAATATGATTAATAATCATAAGATTTATTAATAAATTAGATTATAAGGACTTTCATATGATTGACTAATCATATTTAATTAATTGATACATTATTTATACAATTTAAAGTACTTTTAAGAATACAATATTCTACTTATTAAAAATAATTTTTTTTTAGCTTCAAAAGAAAGTGTTAACACTTGTTGTATAAAATAAACTTAAGATAATCTAAATTTAAGAGATACTTTACTTAGAAGGTAAATGCATTAATAAAACTATATGTAATTATAATATACTAAAGCTAACAATCAGTATAATGAAAAATGGTAACTAAATATATTATTACAAAACAATACTTTGCTAAATTATTTATAAATAGGTGATAAAATTTCTTAGACTATTATAATAGAATTATAGTAAACTATTCACTTGCATTTTATGAACATGTTTAATCTGGTATAGAACTTTTACCTTCACTTCTACCTTCTTCTTTACCTCTGATTTTACTTTCACTTTCATCACTACCACCTTTACTTTCTATCTTATCCTTCTCTGAAACAATTGAAATAATAACTAAAATTTTATATATTCATAAAAATAAGAAGAAAAACTAGCAATCTATACATTTGATGATTCTGCAGTTATAAAAGAAGAAGATGTAAGATTAAAGATTTTTTGATGACTTATATATTTTATCTAATCCTTCTTCAAAAAATGTAATATTACGAGTATAGATAAAAAAGTAGCTTCTATTTATATTTTACTTTTTTTACGGAATTTGTAACAAGTTTATTAATAATGCAAAAATAGATTTGACAATATACTTAAATTCTATCAGTATTTTTAATGCTTCTATAGATACTCTTACTGATTTAAATATAATTACAATATCTTGAATAATTGCATGACATAAAACTATTATATCTGATGATTATGCTAAGATTACCAATTCTATACTTATGAAATATGTAGAGAAAGTCATAATATTAAACATCGATAATTATCATAGTATCTATATGAAGCAGATGTCAAACACAATTATTACTTTTATTATAGCATATCTAGTAATAATTTTAATGAATCTAAATATTACACAATGTGTAATTTTAAATGTAAACATATACAATCTTAGATTGATTGATATTAAATTGATAAAACTAAATCTAAATGATATATTCATGATATTTCATATAATCAATATTAGAAATTTTGTTCAGTAATGATAATACTTAGAGTTTCGAATGAGTCGAGTCGAGTCGAGTTTAAAGACCAACTCTATTCGACTCATTTTTTTCGAGTCGAGTCGAGTCAAATT